>JAHZNA010000634.1:0-48053 GCA_027743935.1 Sinodicranocentrus sp. ZH6 | reverse complement strand
TCCTATTTCTCATTTTACATTTTACATTTTACTTTTCCATCGTCGATTTATTACGTAGATTTTGCCTATATTCTTCTTATCAAATGGTATCCTTCATAGATGAATATAGATGAAGAGAGGGGCTAAAAGAAACAAATCTTTTAATGAAGAAGCCATCCACAGACTATTCCAGAAATGATTATACTCCCTTCAAAGAACTATCTATTGGTTCACCAAAGACATTAATTTCAGCCTGATTCTTTCCAAGTAAAACAAGAAGCATCTTTTCCGGGAGGAAGACTTAAAGCCAGTTTTTCTCTGTTGTTCTCAGCTGCTAAAGGGGTTGTTGCTTTTCTTTCAAACTTTTCCGAGTTGTGTCAGAGAAAAAACTTTTTCTAACAAAATGCTCCGTTCCAACTTGCGTTAGAGTATACACACACACACGAGCATGTTGTGCAACACATATAATGGGCATTTGGGCAGATGACTTCGCGTTTAGAAACTAGTTCATTCATTTCAGGGTAGTGATCACATTCAAGACATGCACGACGGAGAAACCATGAAAAAGCTACTAATATGCATCTAAACATGCATTTACGAATATATTTGCGAAGTAATATATTGGCGAATGAACTTTCTCGTCGTGTTTTCGGAAAGAGTTCACACTGAAAGGTACACAGACACTGAGACACTCCAAATTAAAAAGAACTGGAGGCAAATTCACAATTTCTAAATGAACAAAAAAGGCATCAACTTTGGAGCACAAGAAAAAGCTTTTTACCAGACTTCTCGCACAACACACTTAATAGCACAGCATCCACTCAGGTCCATGAACATACAAGACATCAGCGAGAAAAGACTGTCATGATGTAATATAAAGCTTCGAGCCTTGCAATAAATTCATTAGAGCCCCTTCTTTTCCATAACTGCTACACACACGACACATCCTTCTTTCCTCGATTCGTAACTGCAACTTCATCCTCGTTGGAAATGAAATCAACCCGTTCAAATTGTCTCGTCTCTGGTGGGAAGAAGGCTAACAAACAAGAAGAGTTTTCAACGACCATTATCATCCGTTGCGTTGAGTAACAACACTTGTGTATGAGAAAAAAGGGAACCACACTGCGACTTTCTTTCATGGTTGCCAACTCAGTCAACCATGTAAATAGCGACAGATGCTATAAGACGTATCTTTTTCTTGGCTGGTAATTTAAAGTGGAATGGGTGACTCCAACTTGCCGCGATGGCTAAATGATGTGTGGCTCCTTGAGAAAAATTCTTTCGGGGAAATTGCGTGGGCTTCCGGACAAGGAATTCAGTTTTGAAAAGTTTTAAAGAGCGATTTCAATACAGTTCCAATGTGATGACGTAGCTTCCACCAGATGATGTAACTTTTTGTCGAAGGATAAAAGAATTTTAATTGGGTTTTTTTGTGATAAGATAGATTGATGTTGATGGGTAGACACTATATATGAACATTGTGAACTTGTTTAGCAAACAAAATTGCTAGAAACTTGTCAATTGGATAAAGCGATGGGAGTCAAGTCCTGTCCTCTTCTGGAAGCACTTATGTAACTACTAGATATAGGTATAAGATAAATATGCAATAAGCAAACATTTAGGTTGAGAGGCTTTAAGTGATTTTATTGAAAGTGTCTGGTATTTGGAAGACTGTGATATATGCAATGGTTTGAATCAATTATACACTGACCTTTTCTGTCGGACGGCAAATGCACTTCCTCATGCGATATCTTTGTTTATCATTATGATTAGGCTAATATGATATGTTTTGTAAACAAAATGAAATGTTTTGTATTTACGACGTGTGTATACGATACGACGTGAATGATTGTGTATGATTCTTATATGCGCTTCGTGGATTTCATTCAAAAATAACAGGTCACTTTGTTCTCAACGATTGTACAATAGAGTATAATGATGAATTATGAATTGAATGCGTAAATGCTTTTCTAGGAATAAGCATATTTCAAAAATACGTTCATAACCTCAAATACCAAAGCAAACTATGGCTGCAAGTGAAGTGACTCTGGACCAAATAACAATATCTGGCTGCATGGACAAAACTGATAACTTTAGCTTTGTTTGCTGAAATAAATTTAGAAAATGGAAAGAAAACTGTTTATTTGCTGTGCTACGCACGTTTTCACACTGTCATTGTCAATAGTTAACTCATGTCTGTGGAATTTCTCAAGTGTTCTTGGGATTTGAAAAATGCTAATGTTTCTGAGAAGTTGACTCTCAAGCTGTTTTCTCGTGGTGAGAGTTATAGTCTGCGGATAGGAAGGAAATGGCATTGTACAGAGAAACATGTATACTTGAGATGCACCACTACCACTTCTATCACATTTTACGATAGCTAATATTTAAACAATTTTACGGCTTAGCAAACAACTCCGCTTATCTTCTTTAAGGTTTTGTTTGCCACACCACAAAGATGAAAGTTTAGTTGGAAGTCATGATGGAATGTTCTACTTATTAAATTTCATATAATGGTGGTATGATGTCCGCATCTTGAAAATGTCCCTAAAGCTTATTCAAGTATATTTTTCTACCATTCTTAAAAATCCTTTCGCAACAGTCTATAAGTCTTCTCATGTTGTCATTTCATGGTCAGGCTAGTAACAAGCAGGAGGGAACCATTTAAATAATCAAATAGACAAACAAGACCATTTTTATCTGGTGAGCTCCACTCATTACGATGCTAATATGGTAGCACTCCGATTACATGAAGCTGCTGCAGCTGCATCAAACCAGAGAAAAACATGATTATGGTTGAGACCTGGTTGAGAAAACAAAATACGAAAATACTTATAAAAATGTAAAAAAGCTTCACTCATCTTCTCAAACAACATGTGTTCAAAACAAAAATGTTTCTAGCAGTTTGCTGCTATTTTCTAGAGCTTTGGCGTTTCTTCTTTTGTGAGATAATGAAAAGTTCTAAAAATACGAGAACACGAAGTATGTAAACGTTTATAGATAATTTTATAAACACATTTTTCTACGATGTGGCTGGTGGTGGTCTGGCCTGGTGGCGGTCACGGTCATTTACGCAAAATAGAAAAACTCAAAAGCGGAATCTGGAAAACTTATGCGGAAGTTCATTAATAATTAAAATTGACCATGTTCTCGGATATTCAGTAAAACACTACTGGTATTCTATATTCGCTCGAATGGTGAACGGAACGAATGCAGGCTGAAAGCATTCCTAAAATTTTCGTATTGTTTTATAGTTCATGTCTTGATATGTTTGCCTATGTTCATGCATGCAACAAAACTTAAAACAACTTTTCTCTCTTCATTTTGACACTGCACACATTTCAAATCCCATCTACTTTTCTTTGATAACTTTTTGATAAGAACCGGAGCCAAAATGCAAGTGAAAAAGGCAAATCCCTAAAAATTCTATAAGCCTCTGGCATATTCCGTTCTACCAACAAGCCAATTCTACAAGTTTAGCAGAGGAAAAAAACTAAAGATATATACGTGTTTTGGAATGTGTGCAGTAAAAAAGAATTTGCAAATACCAGCACATCTGCGTCTTGTAAACTTTCTTGAAAGAATCTGCGGCTGCCGATTTTTTCCCCTAGGATGCTCTACTTAATTTACATAAGCCATTATACCAATAAATGACGCTCTATTCAGTATCGCTAGGTTTGCAATTCATTATTTATACAAATGTTTCATGTCTCCTAGAGTCGTAAATGAAAATCGTCAAGTATTACTCTGCCTGAAAGAACAGTTACATAGATTGATAGAATAAATAAAAGTATGTATTTACTTTGTCCTCCTGCTCGAATATCATGGGATAAAATATGCAATTTTAACTAACCAAGCGAATATACCTAAAGCTAAATATATTCTCGTATTGCTGCAATAACCTAACGGGAAGCAAATATAATCATATGGCTTACACTTTAATATGCATACCTACATTCCATCTTTCAAACGGCTGATGGAAACTCCACGTATTTCATAACTTTTCGAAGTACCGCATAGTAATGTGTTCTTTACTTGCTTTCGCAAAAGTCCTAAAGAATAAGAAAAACTCTTTTCTTCAATCTATCCATGTACATCAATAACCATTCACTAAATAGGGCCAGCACCAGCCCTCCATTTATTCCCTTGCTACGCTCTGTTTAACTTTCAGATTACTTAAACTGCTGGGTCCTACCTAATAGTACTCTTTGCACATTCTTTCCTTCTCCTGGTATGAACTCGAAGTCAACTCTTTATTGAATAACTGGAGGAGTGAGGTATAATGGAGGAAAAAAGCTTGCAATAAAAAAACTTGAGTTTAACAAGACTCTAGTCGACTGCTTCAGCAGGCGGGGAACCTTTTTAAAAAGCATCTTGAAAGCTGGCAGAATTTTTATGCATTTTTTCTCTCTCGCTGAGCACTGTAAGCGTGAGTGAAGCAACTCAACTTTTTAAACCTTTTTAGACCTGAAAAGAAATCATCTCTCTTGGAGAGACTCTTTTAGCTCTCCGAGCATTTTACTATTATGACACATTCCGCTGCATTGTAACGAAACTACGACTAAACAACTCTAAAGAGAAGTTATTATTATGAATCAGGTTACAAGTACCTATTTAAACAGCTCCTTGAATTTTATATTCTCACATTAAAGCCCTTCTTCTCAAAAACTTATTCGCAGAAGAAAAATCCATATGCATAATGTAACATGCTGTTGTGTACCATTTACATTTTGGCTGGGGTTCCAATCCCAAATGAAACCGGCTGTAAGCACTGCTTTTATTTTCTTCTGAGGTGAAATGGCAATGTCGTTAAGGGAATTCCAAAGTAGGGTGGGATGACCGTGAAAACTAAAAGGTATATTGGCATGTGCATACTCGAACTACGTATCATTCTCCTTTTTTTAATATTGAGCCATTTCCTCGCTATATACTTATAAATAATGGAACAACTATTGTATTAAGCTGCAAGGCCAAGAGTACAATGGTGATAAGAATGTGTATCCCAAAAATTGTGAAAACGTGTGAAGACGCAGTTTGAAGAGTGTGGCAATGCAAAAGAAGCAAGGGCAAGGTAAGAAAAGGGGAGAAATATATGTTCTCAAAGAGCCAGCTCAACCAGAGAACTACTTGGCTCGGTTGGGTGAAGCGTTTTCCAAATCTAATTTCGCTTTCGATAAGTATAAAGTTGAATCCAATGAGGAATCTCGGAGGGTTCTTTTTACTTAAAAAGAATGATCACCATCATCATCACCAGCAATTATTCCTAGCGTTAGAGGAAACCCGAGAAAAGGAGTAAAAATAGGCTGGAGCCTCCAGCCTGGAGGTATCAAACTGAAGGAGAAGATTTTGCTGAGCATTTGAAAGGAAATACCATTTTAAATGGTAAAAGTTTCAAGCGACTTGAAGCGAAACCTGGCACTTTGGCAAAGTTTCTTCAAAAAGGCACTTCCTTGTTACTTTTGCGACTTTCTCGACTCATTCAATAAGATAGGGATCTGTTTGATGATGAAGGAAACGAAGACAATTACGTGGTCTTACTCGAACCAGATGTATTCTTGGTGGAGTGATTTTGTAAAATGATCTGCTAGGGGAAGAATAACAATTCCTTTGTGGTTGGGTTACTCTCGTTGGAAGAATGCTACTCACCCCAAAGGTAGTTGTAAAAGGAAAGCTTGGAAAGTTGGTGAATTGTCATTTGAAAAATCAACAAAGAGCCTCACCACCTAAATTCCTTCAACGAAAAGGTGGCAAAGAAAGAGAAAAGCGAAACTCCAAAGAAATGAACTACGGAGCATTAAAAGACGTCGAATAAACGAGTTTGCTATAAAGTTGTGAAAGGATAACCATTTGCAATGACAGAGTCATCTACGCTTAACAAATCGGGTCTTCTTAAGTGAGCAAGAAATTTTTGAAGCAAATTCTCATGGAGACTTCCATGAACTGGAAGCTGAGCTTGAAAGTCATTGGGGCTAAGCACTTTACCTTACCTGAGCGCTTTTTTGTGGTTGGCATTTCTATAGATATATACACTTTTACTTTTCCAGAAAAAATCTTTCAAACCTTCCTTGCCAAATGATGTTTCGTACGTTTAAATAAGAATGTTGAAGACTACACAATCACAATATCTACAAATTTTAACACAGTTTTCCTTTCTCTTCATGCCAAAATGATCCAGTTATGTCCTTGATTTTATAAGCTTCTCAAAAATTATACCTTCCGAAAACACTTTCTTCTTCCTCCTTCGCAATTTTTCCTCGAATTCCAGCCCACTGCACACTCTGAACGGAAATCCGAACTATTGAAAAACGACACGGAATTTGAAAACACCCAAGCGGGAGTAAAGGCACTTTTCATTGAATTCAACACAGCTTGCAACTTTTTCCTCCATTAGAATGAATTATTAGACGTAAGGAATCAAATTTGTAAGTCGGGCAGCTGCTCTCTTCACTACTTTCCTCTTTTCATGGTCACGACTCCGTATTTCTCATCGATACACTTACCTTTTTATTCAAAACTGAAACATTCTGACCTTGAAAAAGAGACTAGCAACAGAAAAAGGGCGAAAGAGAAAGAGAGAGCTTGCTCATAATTTTACCGCAACAATGATGGTAAAAATATGGTGCTGATTCTGATATTCTATTCTCAAAGGATTTCACTTCAGGAATTATGGATTCGCTGTAACGTTCTTTCTAAATCTTCTGGGAAAGGAGCGCACAGATCTTTATTATTCGTACTGACTGACTTACAAGGATACTAAGAAAATTCTGTATTCAATGAGTTTCATATAAAATATATAAGCCCTTTCCTATGGCCACCCTGCGTGATTTCTCTCTCTTGAAAGTAGCGAATTCAGTAGGTTTTGCTTGAAAATTTATTTATGAAATTCATGAAACATGAATCCAAAAGAATTAAAAAAAGACTTTGACATTCTTGTTCCATTTTCTCTAGATAGTGTGATTTTCTCAAAGTCAAAATTCGACATAACTTTCACCAACCCGAAGAAATCCTCTTATTGGAAGAAAATCTTTTCTCTAGAAATCATAGCATTACTCACTAAAAGTGAAAAACGAAGTAAACCAAGTAATCTCTGTAATGAAGGCTACCATTGTTACTATTCACTTGGGCTGTGCACGTGTCTAGACTCTTGTATTGAGTTTTCACCTTTCTCCGAAAACTTTACTTTGGAAAATCCACAAGACAAAAAGCATTGAAATAGACTCCATGTCAAGAATGATAATGAAGAGGGTTGCTTCCTCAGCAATGAATTTCTTAATTCAAGCTACAAAAATAGGCACTGTGACTTTCCTCACGTTGAACTACGTAGGCGGCTTTGTAGTGGTAAGTTTTTCATTTCATATAATATTCTTTATTTATGCACAACCACCTTATATCTGCATAGAAGATGTGGTACGAAATATTTCCTTCTTTTTCTCTCTCTTTGGTTCATTCTTAGTGCATGTAAGAGTTTGAGACTGTGAAAAATAACCATGCATCTATCTCCTTCTTATCCTTTCAAACCATTCCATCATGTGCCAACACACCGCACCACACGTGCATGATTAACCAAGCATGTATTTTCAAGTCACTGAAAGAAAAGGGGAATAGGTGATATGATTTGATATATGATGGCGGAAGCACAACTGTGGTATGCTATATCATGGACTCTCATATTATTGCTTTAAGTTTTCATCTCATGTATCATAGAATGATAGCTCGGCATTCTGCAAACTTCTCCAGTAAGAATATCTAAATTTTACCACACAGTCATCTCTGGATATCAGATGGGCTTTGGGCTTTCCTTTGCCGACCATAACTTCCATAGGGAAGAAGATACACGTATAGCTAAGTATCACGATAGTGAATGTTTTCTGGAAGTATGGCAATCGTACAAAAGGCGATAAGGGAAAAAAACAGGAAATATGTGTAATGTGGAGAGGTTAAAGCTCTTTTAAGCACGGTCGTTTTATAAATGGCTCTTGAAAACTGGAGCTCCACTACGGTTGTACAACGACGTCAGTCGGTACCATTCACTTAAACAATTGCAATTTCAGGCTTAGACAGACACAGCGGAGACTCCAAAACTTTTTTTGTTTATCTTCCGAGAGAGTATGGCGTAAATTTTTTTGTGAACGCTTCATCTTGTGTCCCTATGAGGAAATACGTTGCATTTGCATAGCGGTAGTATGGGTTCTTACATAAGCAAAATCAATCTGTTTGATTTTTAATGGGGAATGAATAACCACCTTATTCAGAATGAAAAATATGGGTAGCTTTCTGAAACGAAACAAAATGAATAGGAGTTCAATAAGTCTAAAAATATCACCCAGGGAAAATGTACACAAGAAAGAGGAGAAATGACTGCGGTAAAAGTTGCCCGCTAGTATACGTCTTGAATAAATATACTAACAAAGCATGTTTTTCGTGGTTTTCTATTGATATATTCACAGGAAAAATATCGCACCCATCAAAGTTATCATTCCATTTCAGGCTGGGTTTAGAGCTCTTTTAGTTGTGTAATGGGGCTCACACTGAGTTAGCTATGTGGAACACTTTTTTTTATTCCAAAGCTTTGGAAAGGAGGAAGTGCCCAGCTACATTTGTAGAATAGAGAAAGGCGCCATTACTTAAATTGATAGCATATATATACTGATGACGAGCGTAGGAGCATTGGTCCAAATGAATATTAATGGTGTTTCTGAGTGAATGGATGCAGTGATGTTGTCTAATTTCTCGATTGTTCTCTCGAATAAAGCACATCTAATTTGCTCGCTTTCACATAATATTTCAGAATGATTAGGTAGACTGCGTGGAATTTTTATTATGTGTTATACCCCCAGCGTGTGCTATTAGCATACATACTACAAAGCGTGGGGGTAAGAGCAATGAATAACAAAGCAGTTTACATGCAGTTCACTGAGCACAGTAATTGTCCTCTGATGCTGCCTCAACAGAAGTTACTTTAACCAGCTAAAGGCTCTCTTCTCTTCTATGACAATGACAGACAGTGAACACGAGGAGGACAGAGAGAAAAACTTTTTTGTTGAACCTGGTCACGAATATTGGAAATGGAATGTGAGAAAAAGCTGTCGGGGACGTAATGGGACAAACGTAGGCTCGAAAGTATTTACAAAGGGATGACAGACATGTATCCTTCATTTGTTTTTTTAAATATATGTTTATGCATGCACACGTGTGAACCTATTGAGGCAAGTAATGCATACCAAAAAATATCAGGACTCTGGGAAGATTTGTACTAGTAATGTTGGAATGATCTGTGATGGAGCGTTTATTTCTGGTCTTACTTTTGGCATTGTTTGATATGTATGATGGATTGATGCCGCATTAATTTTTCGATTTTCCTGGTTGAGTGCATCAAAACATTTCGGATACATGTACTCCCACCGGGTTCAGTGAATTTGGTTATTTTGGCAGTAAAAATGAAAATGTGGCGTACTATGTCATACAAAAATTACTCTATTGAAGAATAAGTGCTTTCTAGTATGTCCCTATAACCTTTGCATGGCCCACATTCAGATTTTCCAACGTCCTTATTAGAAAAGTAATGACGGTTATTTGTGAAAAAATGATACTCGGGAAACTTTCCTCGTTTCCTTTCATATGAGCTTGAAGATTACTTTTAAATTTTTGTTAGAAAGTCTACTAGAAGCAACCATTGGAAAATCATTCTATGCACGTAGTACATTTCCTTTGCACTGCCCCATTTTACCCTTATGCATTTTATGTTGCTTCGTGTCAGTCTACCATACTACCACAACGTATCATATACTTTTTCCTAAACCATCGGATCAGATGAAAATTGTTCCTCGTCCTTCTCACCGAGAACGAAGTGGAATCCAATAGGAGTGCGTTATAGGATTGGTTGCGTGCTCTTGTATGTATAGACCTACTTGGCTTGAGCTCATTTAATCAACATGTTTTTCAAAGAGTATGAATGGAACGATAAACGTTGGAAAGTTCCAATGCAATTCTGCACAAGATTAGAAAATGAATATTGGCTATATTACGGTGCAGTAAAAGAGACGACAAAGCCTTCACAACACCAGTATTTTGGGTAATATTTACCTACTTTTTGCTTTCACTTTATTTCCGGTACCCGGACGGGAAACCCTGCCGCTCCCGAATGCCTTTTCCTCTTTACTCCCTCCGTTTTTTATCTTGTGATGCTTCTGATGATAATGATAACGGCGTGTGATGGGAACTCGGCATGATGATGTTCACTTACAAACAAAGTGTTACGGACCAAGTATGGAACCCACATTACGAACTCATGATGTCCTCCTTACAGAACATATAAGCCCTCGTTTAAAACGAATTGATATTGGAGACGTTGTCGTCGCAAGAAGTCCAGATGACAACCGTTGTGTCTGCAAAAGAGTGGTAGCCGGACCCGGAGATTTTGTTCTGTATAAAAACGAGACTATAGCAGTAAGTATAAAATATACTACTTTCGTGTCCGTTTTTTTATTCATACATTTTTACCACTTACCTAGTTTTAGCTTTTCAGATAACTCTAAGCCTTGAACTGTATGCCTGGTTAGTTTCCAGAAGAAGAAACCACAGTTTACCGCATCAAACTTAAGATTAGAGAAGATTCTACGAACTTAAAAAAAACTTTTACTCCGTAAAACACAATTCAATGCAGAGAAATCCTCTCAAGCATTCTAAGAGAATCGCCCATGACATGATTTTCTTCGAAAATGCCACCCGTCTAGTATTTCACTAGACAAAAATGTATGAATCTGCGAAAATCGTAAATCTCCCTACTTCCGTGAAAAATGTACATACGTGCGACCATATATAGAACCAGATAAGTGTTTTACGACGATAGTCTCAACTTTTTGTTCAACTCCTAGCTGCTAAGGGCATTTTCTCATCTCTTTCCCACTTATCTTCAGCAATGTTTCAGTGGGTCAGTGCGCGTAAATCATTTATAAAATATAGATATTTCTTTTCGTATTCCACCTCTCTCCCCTGTGGCCTGCTTTTTTCTAACAAATTCATATATACATGCCACATGCATCACTGAATTCTCGACCGTTATCTTTAACCATGGACTGTAAACTGTTCTGGGTAAAAACGTCATTCCTTACAACAGTCTATAGGTATGTAGCATTATTTTTTCTTTAGCTTCATTCTTTTCTAAAAGAAGAAGAAACATCTGTTACAGTTCTCATCAGCTTGACTGATTCGAATTTCATTTTTGTATTTTTATTCCACTCGAGCATAATATGGCGAATTGTCTTATACCCTGGCACAACTCGTTATAACATATTTATTCCGAGTTACGCAGAAACAAAAAAATCTTCAAACTGCTAGATCGCTTTCGGGAACACAGATGAGCCATAAAATGTTGATGCTGAATGCACCCGAGTCCTTCCCTTCTTCCGAATGAGTTTTGCAAAGTACTTTCCGTGGATCAAAAAGTTGAAGCCATTTTGCATGCGGAAAATTCCGACCAAAAAAGGCAACTGGAAATGGGGCTTTACGCAGAAACAAAAAAATCTTCAAACTGCTAGATCGCTTTCGGGAACACAGATGAGCCATAAAATGTTGATGCTGAATGCACCCGAGTCCTTCCCTTCATTTGCTATTTTCACACAACCTTATCTTTGAAGTTTTGTTGTTCATTCCCTTTTCCCCCTGTTTCCTATTTCTTCCTGAGGGAATTCGTGGAAACTAGTTTTTGTCCCGACTGGACTCCAAATTCTCATATGATTGTTGCGTGATGGCTGTGTTCCATTTTATGTTTCCATTTTTTTCCAGGTCCCGGAAGAATGTGTCTGGCTTGAAGGAGACAACAAAGGGAACTCTAACGACTCACGGTTTTACGGCCCAGTGCCTTATTCAATGGTTCGTCGACGGTGTGTTTGTAAACTGTGGCCTAAGCTTGACCTTACTTTGGGAATTGGAGAGGGAGAGAATCTTTTTTTACATTCCACTCTCAACAAACAACAACATTATCATCAACATCACGAGGAAGAAAAACAACAACAACAGTCGTCGATGGAGAAGCAGCCAAGTGATTCCGTAAAAACGAGTGAAAGCAGTAAAAATAGTGGTGTTTCTTCTGATAAAGCTAATGATGAAAGGGAAGAGCTGTTTCTAATGATGAAGACCTCTGATAGTCTGACTAGTGATACTCTTGTGAGCAGTACAATACCGGTTCTAACCGACGCGGGAGATAACAATAGGAATGGCAGTGATGATAGCTACAATACCCTTTATAACACTCATGTTAAGGACATCTCTAGTAGCAGCGTAGGTGAGAAGCTTTAGACTTGAAGTAAAATGGAAGGTTTGGTTGTAGGCAATTGGGAGAAAATATCATTATCATCACACTGGCAATAACTGCCAGCTAGGAATTTAATGAACAACCCATTAATAACCGGAGAGAACCACTACAATATCATGTATAAAGTAAAAAAAGGAAACATTCCACTGTGTTCGGATGAAGATTCCAAAACGTTGCAAAATTTAATTCAGTCTTTGGAAAGTTTTTGTTTTGTTCTTTCTCTTCAACGGTGAAGCTCATTAGTGCTACCGTATGAAAGTGCTGGAAGTATAAATAACATGCTTTCATTCCATTTTTGTTTAGTACGAAATGTAAATTCGTAGATGAATCCAATCTAGTGACTCAATGACTCAAACTATTTTATTCAGACTAACTATGCAAAATTTAGACAGTGAAGGAACAATAAAAAATCAAACTGAATGGTGTAAATTGATAGAATGATGAGGGGTATTTGCCAATGGGAAAGTTGACTATTATTTTATTCCGAGACATTATGTCGACTGAGCCTAATTTTGTCCCTAGTTTGTTACTCAACCGGCATTTTAATAAGCTTCAATCAGCTAACATGAACTTAACACTAGCTGGTACTCTGTCACCACTTGATCACTATGCGTTGTGGTTCCTCTGTCGACTTCTATTTGAACTTGAAGTTTGCACGAGTCTAATTGTGTATATATGAGGGGATGTGTATTCCTCTGAGGATTTAATTACTGTATTGTACACTAAACCTCTATTGTTGCTTGTGTGCATTCACATGATGATGAAATGGAAATAAACCACATATATCAGTTCAAGCTTGACTTCCTACGTAGTTTGGAAATAGGAGGAGGGAAACAGTGATGACATAAATGTAACCCTTTTGAAATCCAATCTCTTCATTGTCATCTCCTTTCTATTACTTTAAAGCTACGACCTGTCATCATATCTCACAACAAAAGATGGATGCTCTTTCCATTGAGAATGCTGTCAACCTAGAACATTTACTTCACATAACGTCATGCTCAGTTGAGATGTGAAACTGTTTTTGTGGAGATTTCTCGCATACGCCATATGCCACCGCGATACCGCGCCACCACATCAACTACCTCCCCGCCACGAAAAAATAATAGGTTTTCTGTCGCGAGTATCATGTAGCGATGTACAGAAACTACTATTGCAACGTTATTATTATCTTCGTTATCTTCGAGGGGAGCTTGTTCATATGTATAGCTAGCGTATTTCACCACCACAGCAAACATTTTCATTAAAGTGAAGAGAAGAAGCCTGTGCATGTCGAGTGAGGTAATCGAATGTCAAGAGGGAGTTCATTTTATGTGCAATCTACTTCTCTCATGTGTATTCTTCACACATGCTCATTGTACTTTGCCTAATCAGACAACTGGGAAGTCGACTTTTTATAGGCATGGCATTGAAAATAGATTAATTGTCCATGACTTACAGCGTTACAGCCCATATAGAGGAAATATAGAGCTTTCTTTTTCCACTTCTGTCATCTCATCACTAGCGTTGTTTTCAGCATGTTAAACAAAAAAATTAAAGGTGAATCTCTATTTTCGTAACTTAAAGAATAGGGTTTATTTCAAAGGCTATTTGTTTGGTTGATTATAGACCACTTTTTTGGGGGAAATAATAGATATGGGATAATTTTAGCTAAACACTCCTTTCAGAGGAAGTATAATGAGCTACCGCTCCAGTTTCATAAATGTATCAAGTGCAGCTATTCAAGGGGAAGTGAACTTGATGGGAAAGAATGAAGCATAATTTTCAGACCAAGATTACCTCCACTGATCCGTATAAATCATGTGTTTTCTCTTTCTCTCTCGAAGTAATACACTCCACTGGCACGCTTTTATGAAAGCATATATTACATAAGAGGATTTGGTATACATGGCCGACTGATTTTCATTTTTCTCTGGACGACTTAAGGGCAGTTTTTCATAACACGAAGAAACTAGAACGAATATAGGTAAACTCAATATTCGTGTAGTTTGCTTGCTCCAGGTCATCTAATCACATTGCTGATGCAATATTTCAATATTACAACAAGCCAAATTAAAGAATCTAGAGTGAAAACAGAGTAGAAGCTTTTTATGTATCAGCTCAATAGTTTGCCTTTCTCATCGTGAAAGGTCTACATAGCAAGCTTATTATATTAGCAACTGTAATAGCATTACATGCTCACCTAATGGCATCATTACCGTTATTCTTAACAGTCAAAAAGTGTAATAAAATTTGTGCAGTGTGCCGTTTGCCGCTCAAGCCTTGTAAAAGCAAATCACCAGCGGCTCTTTTAGACTCAGAGTTATTGCTTTTCACAAAACCCTACCAGCCCTAAACGAAGAGCCAGTGTTGGATATTTTTTTCTCTGACAAGTAAACCATCAAAGGTAAAAAGTAAGCAGTGAAATAGGAAGAGCGGGCAACGATAACATAAATCAAACCGTCTTATAACTGTATAGGGAATGAGATTAGTGTACAATCTGACAAATGCAATACTAGACTGAACTAACCTACATAAATGTACAGCACCCAATAGTATACAAGTAGAAATATCACAGCTCATCTGGAAAGAAGCTAGATGAGACAGGAAAGAAGGTTTATGTTACATAGTGGGCTACTTTCCATGATAAGAATGTAATTCCAGGATTGGATTTGCCTTGCTTCATCAGTTTACATCTTGTAATGCCCTCAACTTGTGGTCTAAAAATCGGTGTAAATCTGAAATCTGCAGTTATGTATGGATGCAGTAGTTGCAATAAATTTGGTTATTAAGGGGAAAGTTAGGTAAAGTAGTAAACTTGTTCCAGATATTGACTGTATTAGGATGTGGCAAGTGTCCTTGATTTTGCGTCGTGCTTTCATAGATTTGCTCTTGATATTTAGTGATGATACTGCAGCACTTGATTGTGTTCTTCTTAACTGTCTCTGTGACATTTACAAGTGGGAGCGAAAAAAGTGGGAATGGTAATGGCATGGCATATATACAGTCGCTGAGTTGCTGATTATGGTTTTGTCCTAAATCCGATTTGAGAGTAACCTTGATCTGGTTAATGTTAATAACGGAAGTTCTTGTAGGATGCGCGAATTTTTTTCGTGGTGGAGTTGATTTTCGATGTATTTTTATTATTATTGGCCTTGCGTGATGGAGTTGGAGAAAAGGGAGTTGTAAAAAGTTGTCAGAGGATTATTTGGAAATGCTAGATGTCACGGGGTGAACAATTTCTATAATTACATTTGATTGAACAGTCTTTGCTATTCAAAAAATGTATGCTGCCGGAAGCTAATGGAAAACTCATTACGAATAGCAATTACTACATAATTATATTCTAGTCACATACACATCTGGAATTGGAACCAAATACCGCAAAAATCCATAGAGGTTTTGAATTTCTCCAGGCGAAAAACATCCTTCATGCTCGAAAAAACTTTTTAGCTGTGTAGGATGAAATAAAATATGAATCGCATTTACGCTATTGTGGTTGCGTCACTGCCTGTCACTTGTCATCACCAGTTAAAGTCAGACAGGACGTGAGAAGTTCTTGAGAATTTTGATTTCATCTTTTTCCTGTTTACTCCTACGGCACATATTTCATAACACATTTCATCTAATAAATTTTAGCTTACCATCGCGATTTCTTTGTAAATTCTTTCATGTGTGGAGCTCGACTGAAATTCACGATACAATGATATTTCACACTTGGTTGAGATTTCCACACAATCTTTTTCTCTTTCTTTACTGTGTAAACTTTTTTGTGTGTATTTGAGAACACTCATGTTTACGGATTTTTTGAAACGCAATAACGCCCGAGCTCTAGCATTCCAGATGGAGGGAGTGCAAATATATGCATTTTAAAATTCTGTTTACCAAGTTGTCAAATAAAGGGAAAAAAATGTGCTTCTTTTCAGGATGGATATATGTCAAGATACTATTTGTTCAGACTTCAGAAAGCCTCTTTTCCCAAGTTTATTCCTTAAAAGCGCCTTTCAAATCTACCTAAAAGTACTCGCAGCCAATTTCACGTGTATTTGGACTAAAGATATGCAAACCTGCGAGATACCTTCAAGTCAAGACTTTGTAGCAAAAAGTAATAATAATAACAATAATAAAGGAAGGTAAGCAGTCAATATCGCTTAAGGCTTCCTGTAAACAGCATTTGCTCAAATGCTTACTATGTGCTTGAGCTTTTTCACCTTCCTTCCAATTTGGTGGTGTCAATCCACAAGAGAAAGTCGACTTAAGAAAGAAAAGGTGTAAGTGCATATATACGAGGGTTTTTATTGATGTTCAGCTAACATTGTATTTCCTTACTCAAGATGCAGAGGATCGCGTTGACTTTTCACACGTAACATGGTAGCTTATTTTATTGAGCCAATCTATAAATGTCATCAGGCTTGCAGTCAGTTTGCACATATACATCGGGCTCTGCCAGCCTTGGTTTCATACAGTGTAAGCAAATTTTGAGCCAATATTGAAAAAAAAATGGGAAAGTAAGGGCTTTGACCGATTTCCATGTAATATATTACTATTACGGAGCCAACACGGCAAGATTATATATGTATACATGTGAAAACCCAAGAAAGGCAAAGAAACTTTGTAAGAGGTTTCAGTGGGCTCAAGTTGTGTCATCAAAAATTACTACTCTACTGTCATTTGACCTCAAATTGGATTTACTCTAATGCACACAAGTCTCTCCACTCTATTTTCATTTTAGTCGCGAAGTAATAATATCACTTTGCGTTGAATACTAAATTGCAAAAAATTACCCAGCTGTGCCAGAGGGAGAGAAAAGTAGGTTTATTATCATAATCTACAACTGAAAGATGCTAAAATTATGATAATCAAATGGGAAAACAAAAGGTAAAATTGGACTGGAGATGTGGCAGCCAAAATTATCATTTTTATTGTGCTCGGCAACTTTTCAAAATGCATTCTTTCTCCTCCACATATCCTAGACATAAATTGACGCTTCACAATTTCCCCCTAATAGTTTGAAGTAATTCTAGTGGTTACAAGCGGAGGAGAATTGGAGCCCGGAAATTTATAACATGTGGTGGGCGTTCTACACGAAATGGATTACATGAATTTTACATGAAAACTCTTCAAGCTCTTATTTGCTTTTGTATAAATGGCGCGTTTTCTCCTGTGTCGTGATAATTTACCGGAATTTCCTATGACTCATGCACTACACGTCCTACAATTTTTTCTTCCTTTTGCTTTCTCCAGCAATCAAATTATTTCTGGTGAGGGGGAGCACACTAACAAGTGAATTTCGATTGTCACATGCTTCCACTCTCATTGATTTTTTTTTGCTTGGTTTCAGTTTTGTCGCCAGCCGTCATTCCTCCTGTCCTCGCAAGTAAAGCATTTATTTGAAGTACGTGACCGATCCTTGTGCGTATGTAATCAAATATTCAATCAACAAAAACTTAACTGCATTATCATACAACCCTTCTTATCAGAGAGGTAAAACCACTATCGAAAATAAACTCTACAAACATTAACCGATTCCGACAATGAAAGGAAGATTGGGCATCGCTCGCCTCTGTCTCTTTCGGATAATAAAATTGATATATGGAGATAATAAAATTGACAAATGAGCACGCAACTCTATAGAGTTCAAGTTGAAAAATCTATATGAAACTCATGAACACTAAAAACAACTGCTACGCCGAAGGGTTTTCTGATAGGATTGGTGTTTTCTGTAGGATCTAATCAACATCACCGAGTTGGCATGTTTATCATATGGTCGTCCTTCAAACTGAATGAACTTACAATTATTCCTGCTGAGTGAAGCCAGAAGTTTTGTTACTTTTTCAATCTAAATCTTATATCCATACAGATATTGTATGAGATATACACCTATCGTGCGGGAAATGCTGATATGATGAATGTTTTTTGTTTGATGATGTATGGATCAGATGTTGTACAACAATTCGCAACACATTTATGATCGACGTTAGGAACTCAGCAGTTGGTTCCGCACGCCGCGTTATATACCTAGTTCATTTCATCATCACCTTTTTCTCCTCTAGTCGGATTACAACAGTGACTAGTGTGGAAAAGCAGACTTGAAACACTTTTCTCTTTTCACAACAATCATCCCTGTAATCAAACTGGTAAACTTTTGCCAGAACACGAAATTGCCGTTGGAGGAGTGTATTAGAGAAAGTTTTGTAGTTGAAATTACCCTACAAAATATCATAGAGCACTTTTTGCGTGACTACAGCAGCAGATATAGTTATACATTAAAGTATACAACCAATGAGGATTTCATAGTGTACGTCATTTTGCTCTGGTTTTTAGAGGCTAAACCCATTGGCCATTATCATTGCAACGAACATCCGCAACTGCAGTTTTTTCTCTGTTGAATCATTATTTTTCATTTTCTAGAGAGGAAAAAGAGTTGCCTACAGCGTGCATGTGGCTCACTATAGTGTTTTCTATTCCATTCCATGCTAGTTTAATAGAAGTCAGTCTAGGAAAAAGGTAATTACGACTTAATATAAAGTTACTTAGAAGCCAATAAAAATGCAGGTTATATGTATTCTTGAGAGGAAGCTCAAGCATGCTATGACCATACAATAGGCGAATTGAATGAAAGGAGTAAAACAAGAGGAAATGCCTACATTGAATTGTTTTATTGCTTTTCGCCCCAAGAGCCCGTCGACAGCCTCTTGACCTTGTACAATGGGAAATAAATACAATACTTTTAATACACAAGTGCTCTCTCTTTATTACACCACTTTCCTCAAAGAAATTACGTTGGGAATGGGAGAGAAAAAAGGAAATAATAACACAACAGAAAGATGCATGCGATGTCCGAGTAGGGCAAATGCGATGTAGACTGTAGACATATCGCCATTTTTCCCTGTCGGTACATTTTTATCCTTGACAGAGCAATAAGTCTTGACTTTGACTTATCCTTCCCCTCTTTAATAAATGGGCGAGCCTTAAAAGAACTTGAAAAAAGAATGTTGACTTCATACAAAAAGTTTGTGTGCGTAACATGCGTCTTCTGATTACAGATACAGTAGGAAAAAACCTAGCGTGGTAAAATGAATGGGGAAAAGACCCGACTGCCTGCCAGCCAAAGCCTAAACGAAGTTTCAAGAAGTAATAAATCAAAAGACAATAGTGGAGAAAGTTGTCTAGCCCGAGCAATAAAGGAACATGAGAATGGAATAGTTCAAAGTATACTTTCTCCAGCGACTTCTTCAACAATCATCACCTACAGCAGTGATGGTGTTAAAGCAAGTGTCACAAAGGGACTAGAACCTTTGCTGGATTATCTATTTGAAGATGGTCAATTGACAAGGGCTGAGTATGATTTTGTGGATAAAGCTCACGGGATTCAATCTGCTCAGGAGCAAGTACAAGTACTTTTGAGAATTCTAGAGGAAACAAAGTTAGTTCTGTGGGAACATGCATAATACAGTAGTATTGTCATTGTTGGCAAGTCTCTATTGTCTATGTTGTTTCATTTTTTATGCATAGTGTATCCTTGATGGTGGGAAAATGTGGGGTGAATGTGATGGCATGAGCTTTCTCTGTAAATCTATTATTGATACAGTATTGAACATATAGTGTGTTTTCTTTTTTCTGTGTGTCTTCTGTCCTACTCCCTGTCGTGGTGAATAAAGTTAGACGCAGAGTAAAATTGATAATAGAAGGACACCATAAAACTAACAATAGAAGGTTCTCTTTGGAAGGGAAGAGGAGAATCAGAATGAGAGCACTTCATTGAATTCTACTACTATCCACACGTCCAAATGCTTATGTCCATTGTAAATAAAAAAGGTAATAGTTATAAAAATGTACAAGAAGAAATGTTCATGAAAAAATCTATAGAAAAAAATTTGCGCTCGACTTATCTCACTTTTTTATGTTCACAAAAAAGTGCACACTTTAGAATTCCCTTCTTGGTAGTCTCAAAATAAGTAGTCGGGGTATCCTTAGTTTACATCTTTTTTTATAAAAATTGAATTTGCTTTTGTGACAATAACAATCCGGTAGCGAGCTGCATTAGAAGGAAAATAACAATACAAGGCTACCAAATTGAGTCACTGTTGCCTGTTGCGAACATATAGGGCTTCTTTAATACATTGATAAAAACAGCTTGTTTTCGTATTCGGTTTCTTCCTTGTTTATTTGTTTACTTCCTCATTTCCCCCATTTCCTGCGAAATTGCTTTAGTTTATATACAATTCGTTAAATTCGGTTTTATGAAAAGTATATACAATCCATTTCATTTCGCTTGATCTATGTGTGTCACTCATAGGAATGATGAAGCTTTACAAGTGTTGCTGCAATATTTGAAAAAGTTGGATCCCAGCTCAGATACAATCAACAAACTGTGTGCTAGTTTTCCAGGAAGTGAAAACAAAACTGATATTTGTACAATAGACCCGAAAACATTCCAAAATAGAAAGGATATTCTCTTATACCTCAGCCTTTCTCTTTCTCGTGAAAATAACACGAGGAAAAGGCAGGATTTTTATTATGGAAGAAACCCGAGAAAACTCTTTGAAGAGGAGAACGACCATGGCGAATGTTTTGATGGAAAGGAGCTACTTTTTCACGGTGACAAAAGACATCAGATGAATAAAACAACACCACCTACAAAGGAAATCACGGATTTTCGAGACTTCCAATGTACGGTTCAATTTCTAGGAAGATTGTTTTTAAACAATATAAAAGCCACAAAACGTGCGCATCATTAAAAGTTCAATCATGACGGAAGTGATGAAAAATAAATCGTATAAAGTTTCTTTCCCGTTTACAACTGAAACTCGAGATGCTTTTTATTCTTTATATACGAGGCAAAATTCAAAGAAAAATCTATATTTAACTGGATTCCCTATTTCCTTTTCTCTAGTAACAAATGGATGCCTTGAAAGTATACGAAATTTGATCTTGGATAGTAAAGAAAGTCTAACAGCATTAGGGTGGGAAAGGGTATTGAGAAATATGAACGGGTTGCTCAGTACAGACGTTCTTTCCATTAAAGACCGCCTCTTTCAGATCAAATGTTTTGATGATCAAAGCGACTTCGAGGAAGAGAAACTCCTAAACGAACAAATGAGACGAATGGCGAGAGAAAGGCTGCAACAGCTTCGGAGCGATGTTCTTACAAATCTTGATTCTCAAACTGACGACGATGACATCAATACTGACGAGAATATAACGCAACGGAGTGAAAGAAAAGATGATATTGTGCGAGTAAAATGGGATCAAACCATTTATCACTCACTTCAAGTCTGGAAGCAAAGAAATATACCGAATTCCACGTTTTACAGCTTGATTGGAGTACTCCAGCATTCTGGTTTGCATCGAACAGCTGGTTAGTAGGAATTATAAATAGTATGCAATGACAAAATAAAAGTAACAAAAGTCTCTTGCGTAATATTCGACACTGCTCTAGAAAATGAAAAAAGGTACAATGACTTTATCAACTTTCTAAACAAATGAGAGAGGTTCTTAGGAAATGAGTTCATGGAGAATAAATCTAACTTTGGGGAAAGTAAGAAACTTAAAGTGAAATATATTAGGAAGCCGTGTAAATAAAGGGGAACAGGGTACAATTTCCTTCAATATTCTCTTCCGGTTTTGCAATGAATGGGAACAAAATCAGAAGTAAATAAAAGGAAACTAACTTTTTGTATTTGTACAAGAGAAAGAAATTACTTGCACAGAAGGCAATAATTTATTTCACCTTTGGCACTAATTTTCTAATCAAAGTTGACTTGTGTGAGCTGAACTAAAAACGAAATTGTTCAAAAACTCATGAGGGATCAACGGGGTCAACGTTATTTGCTGTTATATACCTCAAATACAAATACCATTCTGATACATATTTAATTACAAAGTTTATAAAGACTAAATATTGTATTATACAGATTTCATCCTAGCGAATAAGATGGAAGTGCAAGCAAGAGAAAGTGAAAAGGATGTTGAACTAAATAAAGATGTTGACTTAGTTCAAGGAAGAGCTTCCATATCCAGGTCGTCTTCGACGATGCTAGAAAAGTCAGATTTTTTACGGAAATTCTATTCTCCATCGAGAAGGAAAAGCTCAGCTGGAAATAGTTTCCCAACAATATCATCACCGAATAGTAGTCTATCCACCACAAAAGACCGTGTTTGCGTGAGCCCTGTTCTAAGTTTGGATTTATTGTGACGCAGACCAATGTAATAAACATAGTTGTATATTTTCCCAACCATGTGAACTCGCTACAAGTACTTTTCTCCAGAGTTGTTGTATCACGTTCTCGTATATGCATTAATGTACAATTCTCCCGCCGCCTGTGCCTGCTCAAGTACCACAAAAAAAACTAGCGAACTTTGTTTTGTTTCCTTTCCTAGCTCTATATTTAGAATGAAGTGTTCATTGTGAGAATATCGTAAATAAAGAAAAATCCCCTGTTATAGAAGCATTTTCCATGTGTCCGTGAAAAGCTCTCTCTGCCGACGTGGAAAAGTGCACGAGGAGCAAATAAAATGCCATAAGTTGAAGACAAGAGCATTGGCATGGCTTTTTCTTTCTGTGGTTGAATTTCAGATCAAACAAATAAACACTACGCAGCAAGCACTTACATTTTTTTATACTTGCACTGCTTGCACAGTATACTTTTCATCCGGGTTTACTAATCTGTGAAATGGCGTTTCTTGAAGTTTCATTTCTATTTTATTCCCATATGTGCGTGCGTATCTGTATCGTCAACTGTGCACCTTCATTATTTATGTTTTTGCTTCCACTCGTCTTTCCGCCTACTGTTTCTTCTAAGCTTGGTACACAAGAGTTGGTTTTTTCTAAAGGGGAATATAGATTGTGTTGAAAATGAGTAGCTTTTCATGTGAAAAGGAAAAGATTCCATAATTTTTTACGTTGACAGGAGAAATTGCCAGGTTTAGTGGAATGTGCGTTTCGCTCCCTGTGGGGTATCCGAGAGGAGATATTCTCGTACCATTTCAGACTTCCTCTTTTTCATAACATATTTCCGGAGACTGCTCTGGCAAACCTTTTTTATACATTTTTACGATATTTACACACGGTAGGAGCGTAAATTTGTCCATAAATTATAATATGGTGATAACATTGAGCGTCCTGTGCCTCTTGAAAAAAATTGCCCTCACCTGCTGTTGAAATACGAATGTGAATGTACTGTCCGGAGATAAATATTGCGCATCAAAAATGACCTTGTGATCAGGCAAGTCTGAGCGTGTTTTCGGGAAATAATAAATTGCATTCCATTTGGACAGTCGTTTGAACCAATTATGCCTTCACAAATTGTGTTATGTTGCTGCTTCATGGAGCAAAATGGATGTGAATTATGAATACCTATGGAAGTTCCATAATATTGCCTTAATGTTATGACCATTAGACCATTAGATACGAATGATGATACTTGAACCATGCAAATTTACATACATGTTTACATATATTCTCCTTAATTTGACTCCAACTGTTTCCTTTGATCCTAGTTGAAGCATTTGTTTGCCCAATTTATATTCCAACAACAAGCCTACAGTTGACCTTGACATGGAGCTAGTTACTATTATTTTCAAACTTTATGCCTTGCAAACCTTGTATATTCGTCTCATATCTAGGTGTAGCATTACCCTAAACAAGCTGAGTTTTGGACAACATAGGGGTTTTCTGCGTAATCTAATATTATTTTGAAGAGCCATGCCATGCGCTATAGAGCGTTCACGAAGTTGGCTTGTTTTCTACAGGGGATACTTACATTAGAATTTGAATGAATTCGGTCACTGATGTAATTTCATACCTTATAATTATCTGAATCAAAAGGGATACTCTTTTGTCCTGTTTCAAAGAAGAACCATGAATTGAATTGGGTCAAAACCACCATTATGTGAGATATTATTTTCATTAGATAGATTTCTAGTTACTCACCAATTCTTCGAACTCAAATTAGGCCCACTTTCAATAGAAATATAGACTTTACTTCTCCATGCATTCAAAGCACCCAAGGAAAATTATACAATAGGACTGGAAACCAACTAGGGAAATACAATTCACGAACACTACTAGTATCTCAACACAAGCTAGCTTGGATACACTCGGGAAATGGAACATTTTTCTTTCCGTCTCATTTTCCTTCGGAATTTCCTCAGAAAGTAAATTCATATTTGAAAATATACACTTGTTCATTCTTATCATATCATTTCCCATTTTCTTACCTGGAACTCAAGGTTTTCATATAGGATTGTCTTGTACTTGGTAGTAGATATGAAATAGGAGCCAGCTTACTGAGTGAGTGGACCACTTTTCTCACAACTGCCACTTGTTTCTTGAAAACCGGCCAACTACATTATACCGAATTTATGTTAACTGGAAAATGGTAATAATGCTCTTCAGTGGGAAACTACTGTTTGGAACTTATAAACGTATGTTTCCGACGTGGAAAGTGTTGGTAAATGAAGCTGAACACTGATTCATATCGTAATTTTGGCTTCAGTGCATTTCTCTAGAATACTGTGATCAAGCACGCGATCCTCTTCATTCACTTTCCAAGCGTATGACGTAGTTTGTGAATTAACCATTGGGCTATAGTTTGTTCTCTTGTCAATTACTTAGGACTTATACTACAGATAACAGGTCTAATTCCGATGTGGAATTGTGAAACTGCGTTGTTTGTGAACTGAAAAAAACTCGCGATGGAGAATTATGAGTAATGCGTATTGATTTGCCATGCATTCTGCCTGACATTATTATTAGACTAGGTCATTATGTTTTTCAGGTGTAATGTCAGAAAAGGATGTCCTAGGAGAAAATTCAGGGTTTGAGGTTTTCATACAAATTAGTTGCAAAACTAATGCGTGGTTATTTATTGACGTTTGCACGAACCGAATCTCATAAATCCACAGTCATGCCTGGAGTCAGATATGAAACGATTTTTCCATTAAAAGTATTAAAATCAATGACAATGTTTGCACATTTTGAGCTCATGAGTGAAACTTTATTTTCCAAACATTTTCCGTCAATTTTAATGGCGAAAATTTCTCCAAATGACATTGAATGTAGAAGGTTGAATAGAGCTAAATTACAAACATGTTTTGTATATGGCCATGATTCATGATTACAGGGCTTTTCACAACTCACAAAAGGTTACAACTTGCGCCCAGAAAGTTTATTACTTTTTACTAGATGTCTCACGTATTATCCGCATTACTTCTCCTCTGCTTCACGTAAGTATACGTTTTATACTTTATTTCTGTGTCTGCATTTTGGAACATGCAAATCACATTTCTTTTTCTGGTGACTTTCGTAACACGGGATTTCGTGACTTCATTAAAATGCAACAAAAGTCAGAACGCTGTTTGACCTAAAAGCTAATAATACTACTTCAAAAACTGTTACATCGCAAGAGTGGAGCGAGAGGATGACATCATTATTATCATCGCTTGGTAAAAAAAAATTTGAACTATAGTCTATATAGTTTACAACCTAGTAACATACATATATCTTTTTACAAAAAAAATCCCTCCACTTTTCGTTTTGCATAGACGCTAAAGTACATACACTCCATTGAACATTAAATATTGGGAATATTAAACGCACATATATCATAGGCATCCTTACGCTAACTGAAAAAAATACCCGAGAAACTATTCAACTCATACTACAAGCTTAATATCTACTCAAAGGGAAAAATGGGATTTTCATTTTTCTCTCAAAAGAAAATGTCTTTAATATGGCATTAGTTGGAATATGGAATTGGAAAGGCTTCTTTTCCTCGTCTCAATTTTCTACTTCCTCATACATTTCTCTATCTGCTTTACATGCATATTATGCATATCCACGCATTTACAATCCGTATAACTTTCCCAGTTTATAGCAAACTTGCACAAAGAAAAAAGGTAATAAGTTAAAGGCATTTTTGTGCACTTTCTTGTTGACTCTCTCTCATTCTTCTCTCGTTCGTTGAATCCATTCCAAGTTCCTTTTTGTATTCAGGAAACGTAATAGTATTATATGGCAATCAATCATTGTCCTCTCCCAGGAGGAATATTACATGAGACGAAACCCCATGTAAAGCACACACATCTCTAATAATACATTATCCTTTTTTGCCTACAATTCACCTGAAAAATTATGTCTATTATATACGCTATACACATGGAATACACTACTTAACCTAGGTTAATTTTCTACCCAAATCTAGTATTTTACAGGGTCGCAAACATTGGTAAAAATGGCAATGGTCAATGACATAATAGTGACTCTCATAACTCACTCATTGTGTTAGTGCCATTGAGAAAAAAATGTACTCAGTTACAAACAAATTATTACAAATTACATTGTTGACTTCGCAGAAGGGAAAACTAGGCTAGTCTTATAACACTATCCTTATCCTACTTGTACAACACAAGAATACAAAAGCAGACTGTACATAATACTTTTCATGAGTAAAAATATTGCCGAAACATGATAACCCACTTCCTTTCCCTTTTTCTTGCCACAAAACTATTTTTCATTGTGAGTAGCATTGTAATGTAAAATATCCTCTCATCCATCTTATTTTATTTTACAGTTCAGTCGTCTCAAGATGTTTCTTGAGAATAAGGCAAGGAGCATTTTGTTGATCGATGCGATTCGTATAAATCAAATTACGATGATAGGTTCGATTCAGGTCATTCCTCCGTGAAATATCTGATCCGCCGAAACTCCTCATGTGAGAGGATGGAGGTGAAGCTGACTCTGTGGCTGTGGTGGCTATCGCGTTTTCATCTAGGGAGTCCCTCGCCTCAGAGTTATCACTGGAAAATTACATTTTCGTTCGAGTTATTTTATATGTCTTTTTTAGTTTCGTAGTAGTCTGCTTCTCCAAGACTTTATTTACACAAGTGTATTTTGCGATACGATGAGGTACCCTTCACCTTGAACAGATTCCCTTGATGTGGCTCTACCCACATGGGACGAAAACGGAATGAAATTTCAATTCTTTCTCGCAGAAAGATCTACACATTACATCTATAACATACGAGTTTTAAAGCTTACAAAAATAGCACACAAAATACAACTGTGAAACGTGTACGTAAACCAGAAAAACCAATCAAACGATATAGCCCACAGAAACTAATTTAACAAATTGATTTAATGCGTGTACATGAAAGGAACTCAAAAGACATTTTACGATGATTCTGGTACCACTTCTCTGTGACTCCATGAAGCACAAAAATACCACCAGGGCATTTCCTACATTTCTAAGAGTGTCTACTAGTTCAAGTTACTCTTTGCAACCTTTGATATTAAATTGCACGCAAAAATAGAATATTATGAAAGCTCCACAACCCAGTCAAAAACCACACGTAGCAGATCACATTTCCACACTAATAAGCATTACATTACATTTACAGCTGTGTGTATCTCAACGGAAAATAGTCAAAAGTTAGAGTTGAATCACACGTGTCGATGAATCTTGCATCCCAAGGCTGTAAGTTGTTACAAATTTAATGTGAGTTTATCTACATGTTATCGTTTCTCACAGTTGAAGGACGTGCATGTGTGTTTTACTTTTGATCATCGTATCATCACAATAACACTTTCGTTGGCAGAGGAAGAGGCAACAGCGGCTGTGGATGTAGAACTAGGAGCCGCAAGAACGGATTCACTACAAAAAAATTACCCAAATCATAAAAATATATATACAATATGTACAAAGGCCATGGGCAAGAGAGTTAGAGTGCCGGAACAGAAATGAAAGCCAACAAATTTTTGATGAGCCAAAGATTTTCTCAAACCTTTCCCATTGAATTTATTCTTGTGAAGGTGTCTACGTACAAGATGTCTAGAGTAGAAAGCGGAATTACAAGTCGGTAAAAAAGCAAAGAAGAGATATCCACTTTATATAGATCATTCATGAAATCAACGTCGTCTTCCCCACCATATCGCACTTGAATCAAGTCAAAAGATCATGAACATGCATTCATGATCAATATCGTCTTTGAAAAAGATTACAAAATATTAACGTACGTCTGCCCTTACCTGAGAGAATCTTCCTTGCACCATGTGTTATGGTAGGCTTGCATCCAAATGGGATTTGAACCTTCGTTACTCATCAAATTCGTGTTTGGTACATTTCCCGACCTTGGCAGAATTGTTGAGCTTGAGCCTTTAAGATGTATTTTCACAAAGGTGATCAGAAACAAAAAAACAAAATAAGAGAATCCACATAAAACACATGCGTCTTTGTAATACACTTTTTATTTGAAGTTGATTATTATTCCGGTGATGAAAGCGGTCGCATCAAATACAAAGCAGAAAATATTATGTTCGTATTGAACTGCAGCTTCCCATCAGGAACATGCACATCACTTGTATAACGTGTTTTTCATCAAAGATAAAAGAAATTCGAGTTAGAACTAGAAGCCGTAGGAGGTAAAACGAGTACAGAAAAAGTTTTCACCGGAAAGTAGCTTATGGTAAGCTTTATATGCGTTAAAATGACATGCAACGGCATTGGTAAGCCAAACGCCTATACCGATAAACATTAAGGTAGAAATGGAGATTTCCCTACATAGATTTTGTTTTCTCTCTGGCGAGTTGTACAAAAAAAGTTGGCATACATTACGAAACTTTTTACGTGGAAATAGGAAATCTCATGGAAAAAGGGAGAAATGGAAGTTTTTTTTCTAGGAAGCAGAGATTACATAAGCTTATTCCAGGTTATAATGGGACACAATACGAAAGTAATTCCAGAAAAGCTAAACCTGTGTTTTGTATTAAAGTTAGAAGCATATACACATAAAGCCAGTAAAATACTCATATAAAGTTGGTAGTTACAACAGGAGAATCCATAGAAAACTACTTTTTTACGAGAGCTATTGAGGCAGAGAGGGCACAGGAGAGCACAACACACGACATAAGAGATCTACTGATCAGCAGGAACGGCTCAAAGAAGACGAAGGAATATAATTTTTTAGTCAAGAGTCCGAAGACGAAGGGACGAGAAATTCAGCAGGCTCAAAAAGAATGAGTGAAGAGGATCCCCTCTTGTTATGATTAGTATAGCCATTGTTGTAACAGCTCATCTTTGGTTTGCATCTTTCTCTAGGGTTATTACTAGTACCGTAGGCATTTGCTGTGGCAGCCTTTAGTTGTCGTTGATACTTGGCTCGTTGAGCGAAACAGAGGGAGATGACGACGAGAAGGAGTAATGCAAGGAATAACGCCGACCCTGTAGCATACACGAGGAACAAGCTTTTGGTATCTTCCGACGCTTTTGTCGCCGCCAACACGTAAGTGGACCCTTGTGTATCCAAAACGTTAAAGTCTTTGAACAACTCATCCAGTTCCTCGATGTTGAGGTCGATGAGCTTCAACACTTCTTCCACCTCCAAAACCGCATTCTGCTTGGGATGTACAAGGTGAACGTAAAAGTCTGTCTTGGTCTTGTCAACTGAACCGTCCTTATTCTCATGGTACTTGAAATTCTCATCAACGTTTACAATAAGCCCGGTTACATTGCCAAGAGTTCTTGTGAACATCTCCGCTTGTTGACGTACTTCCTGGGGACTCATTCTCACCACGATCTTCACTTTTTGATCATCTCGGAGCAAATATACGAGAGCTTTAGCTCTGTCGGTAAGACCTCCAGTGTCGTTCACACCTACGTTGATGACAAAATGACCCTTCATATCTGGCTGAGGATCGAAAGCAAGGCTGATGGCGCCTGTTTTTGAATCAATACTGAACAACGGATTGTCATTGTTAATTAAATGGCTGAGTCCTTCAGATAAGGACATGGTGATTGGGTGGATTATAAAATATTTAAGCTTTGCATTCGGAGCCGAGTCTGCATCTGTCGCTGTCACTCGCATAAACTCTGTTCCGTAGTCGGTGCTGGTTGAAACGCCTCCAGTAAATATTTTCTTGATGAATCGAGGTCTAAAAATATAACATCAACAAGAAAAAATCAAGTTGATAATGGAAAACTTATGTTGTCGCTCCATTAAAACGAAGCACTTGTCCTTGTCCCTTCAAGCTGTGATTCATCATTTTATGTATATTTCCACTTCATATATTTTAGAGAAGTGGAAATAGTCATGCTATGATTTATAAGGGAAAAGGTGGATATGAAATAGTGTAAACATACGGATTGTCATTGACGTCCACAACTTTAATTACGATCCTTAGCAAGGACGTTTGTTCCACTCGAGAAACGTCAATTCTCCCAACGTCCACATGACAGTCTTCTGTGGCAAGTACGACAAGAGTGTGATTACTCCCCTTCTCACGGTCCAGTTTAAGCTTTGCTATGAGCACATGAGTTACTGGATCAACATGAAAGAATCTCAATGAGTTGTTAGTGCTCCGCTCGGGAAGGATAAAGTAGCACACTTGAGATGTCTTCTTTTCCTCTTCATCTTCATCATCGCGGTCAACCGTGGGAGGAAGCTGGATACGCTCTTTCCCAGGTGGAGCATTTTCTGCAAGTGGTCATATAAAAAAGTATTTCATGGTAGGGTCTAAGCGTATCAAATCTCTGTCATGCTTGGGACCATTTTGTGCACTCTAGAAGCTGGTTTATATTTCAGTAAGGGTACGGGCAAGACTTTATTAAGAAGTTCTTCCCACGACAAAAAAGTTACTTTTTTCCTGGAGTGAAAGTAGGAAGGAAAAAGTTTCTTGGAAAAAAATTGGCCAAGTTTGTATGAAATGGGTTATTTATTAGAGCAATATATATTGAAGTAATAGTTATGCAATTTCTTTTCTACGTGGAAGCAAACAACGAGAAAGGGATGAGAAATGGCTTAAAAGTATTTTCTTCGCTTTCTTTTCACCTGTGAGCTGAGTAACAAATTCTGATTGCGTAAAGGCTGGCTTGTAGTCATCAATATTTTTCACCAAAATCGTCAAATCCAATTCCGAAGAAAGCGGCGTTGGAATACCTAAGTCATAGGCTTCAATGCGGAGCTGAAAAGAAAAAAGACAGAGAATGATTTTTCTGTTTCGGAAAGGATAAACACGAAAGAACTGTCTTTTCCCATGTTTTTCATGCTTCCTCTATTTTTGATACATGAATGATGACAAGCATTAGAAAAACGGGAAAGCATGTCTTCCCATATTCATTTAAGCTGACAAAGATATATTTGAATTGGAAAGGTTTAAAACAAGAAAAATGACTCCTTTCCTAGTTCTTTTGGTATAAACGGATGAGAGAGCAGATTTTAGTATAAAGAAAGGAAATCGTTGTATGTAGACTAAGTTTTTTGGTAAAGGATTGAATCGAGGAAACATAATCCCAAAGCCTACACAAGACACTAGAGAAAGAGGATCACCATCATCACGAAAAAGGACGTACATGGTAAATCTTCTGTTTTTCTCGATCCAGCGGCTGAGCGAGCGTGAGAACTCCAGTGGTAGGATCTATATTGAATGCTTCCCAATGTCTAGAGAACTCTTGGCGGAACTTATATCGGACGACTCCGTTATTTCCAATATCACTATCCACGGCCCTAACCTGAAGAATAGTTGAGCCAACAGTTGCGTTCTAGTTGTTGGGGAAAGTTGAGACAAACGAAAACAACGTGACAAATTAGCGATATACTCGGGTAAAAGTTTTTCGGGGTATATTTCCTCTGCTGCTTCGCAGAAAATAGATTTACGAGAGAAAGTAATGTCGCAATATTAAGGACAAATACAGCTAAGCTTGTTTTTTATTTGGAAATGTTGGAGGCAGGGAATAACGAGATCGTTAAAAGTACTCCATATTATTTGGGTTTTGTTTATAGCGTAGAGTATTTTTCTAGTATGACTTACCTCAGGAACCCGAATTGTGTAGTTTTGCGACGGATTAATAAAAACAGGCTGAAACGAGAGAGAAAAAACAAGGTTTTAATGATGATCGCTTTTTGGAAAGGAATGAGTCATTAGTAAACACTCGAATGTAGGGAGGGACTACGAGGGTACTTGAAATGAAACGATAATAATGTTTACACATCCGTTTGTACAAAACCTCCGCGCGTGTGTTGGGTCTTACCTTCTGATCGTTAAAATCTGAAAGAGGAAAATAAACAGAAAAATATTATGATAGTTTAATGCTCATGAAATATGGACATGTTAAAATGAATTTGTTGAAAATCCATGTCTTCGAAAAGAGATATGGAATTCAACGACCTCATTTGTAACACAACCTGAATTGTTATTCCTTACCGAGAATGCAAATTTTGAAGTGTTTGGTGGCGACATTTGGTGGATTTCCACCATCCATTGCATCAATAATGAGGGAATAGTTGCCATAAAATCCTTTAAGCGATCTTGCGGGAATAACTTTCGCAACGTTCTTCCCTAGCTCAAGCTTGAATAACCCGAGTTCATTTCCCGATTTGATCTTGAATGAAATCCAACCATTTGGAGTGCTCTCATCGTCCCCTGTGTTCCATGAAATTTCAAAGAATAAAAGGATGAGTCAGTCAGTGTTTGAGTGGAAGAGACAGCAAATGATTTTACTCGTGATGGGAAAAGAAACTTCTCACTAATCTGTCTCCAATAATACGCCACATTCACTTGCAACCTTACAATAAGAATAGCATTGTAAATGAATAATGCACCTATCTGTAAAATTCTCTGGAATTCGATATCATTCCGTTAACATATGAATACTATAAAGTCTGAACCACTATTTATGTTATAGAGTTAACCATAAAGTATAACAAATTCCATTTCAAACAAACTTCTTCGGGGAAGCCATCAAATGGTGTTTTCAAGTGGAAGTTTGCATGCCTGAGTTGTCGTTGAAGGTATCGAGGGTCTACGTACATATTATATGCTTCTACCTACGTATACAAATATGGGCATGGCATTCTCAGAAAAACGACGCTCTTTTCATTTTGCCAATATTAAATGCATGCTTGCTCAATATTCGCTAGTTAGTTGGAATAGGAGTATGAGTAATTTGTTTTTCAAGCCAGAAACTGGATACATTTTTATATGAAATGATTAAGTACCATCTCTAGCTCTAATAGTCATGATGACATCCTCATGGAATTCCGTGACTGAATTACAAGAGTTGGGATCTTCTCCAGTGGTATCATCCTCAAGGAACTTGGGAGCTTGGTCATTTGTATCCATGATGTTCACAGTGAACTTGAGCTACAACTGTGCCCACGGGAGCATCCTCTTTTACTTGGATACTCGAGACGGCATCAGTAAACACCGGCTAAATTGAGCGAAAAATGGAAAAAATGTATATTTTTCTGCACTCTTCCAGAGTATACAGATTTTCGTACTGACGCTATTTACAGGCATTTTTGGGATTAGGAAAAAGTAGTCCATGTGCATGCACAGCTTTCAAGGAAAGAAGGTTTTCTCAGATTAAAGAGTGAAATTGGAGTATTCCAAGTAGCAATCATGACTGCTTGTTGTAGCGGAACAAGGAAGAGCGAGGAAGGAAAACCAAATAAGAAAAGTTGTTTCCATCAGCATCATTATGGCAGTATCTATTGAGAGAGCGTGCTTGTCACGTGAAAGCTGAGCTTGGAGGATTTCACATCCGCCCTTGCAAGCTCTTGACTGATCTCCCAGTCTTTCCATTTATCAAAGGGTCGTGTGTTTGTAAACAACAAATTATTAATTTTCTAGATTGAATGGGTCACTTCACATGACATAATGATATGAGAAAAGCTCTTCCCCATCGTCTTTATCATAATAATAATCAAGCTGAGAAGGAGGATCATCAGAGGAAGTTTTTCCTTTCTTTTTTGATTATACTTACATATGCCATTATACACGCTCGACGAGGTTTTACTTATCAACCATAATCCGTGCCACTTTGACTGACATATAAAGTGCAGAAGAGAGCTGAGCTGGCTGACATTGTCGACAAGTGAAAAGGAAAATCAATGTTTTACGTACAAGTAAACAGAAGAGAGGAAATTGCATTGATGAAAGCAGTAAACATATTTTCCCCAGCTTTTCGTATTCCACTCAAGTAGAACATGAAAGGGATTCGGAAAAGCATACGGTGGAGGTTGAAGTACGCAGAAAAGAATGGGAAACGAGAAAATGAATAGAAGAATGAGTGAATGAGGGAGGGAGTGAGGTAGTCAGAGAGATATTGTCCGAAAGGGAAAGTGCGTCAATTGCATAGAGACAAGGTTTTTTTTAGCTTACATTATTGTCATTCGTATCTGTCACGCGAAGAATGACAGGTACTACGGCATGTCGCTTCCTTGGAATGGTCCCCGAGTCCTCGGCAACAACAGTGAAATTGATCCAATCTCGAGACTCACGATCAATCTTGGAAGTCACTTCAATTACCCCAGTATCCGGGTCGATTGCCAAGGGAAAGGATACTCCATCCCTGTCATCCTTTGGAGGCAGAAGAGAATACTTGATTGTTCGGTTGAGATCCGCATCATCCGCTGTCACTGTGAGAACAGCTGTTCCCTCTTCGGTGTTTTCGGGAATAGACGCGTAATACGGATTTGATCTGAACACCGGGTCATTGTCGTTAACGTCGAGGACGTGGACGATCACAATTGAGCGAGCCAATTGCGGGCCAGTTGCGGATGCAATGTCTTCAACGATGAGGGCGAGCTTGACAGTTTCAATCAATTCTCGATCGATTCCCTTTCCACCTGTTTTAAGAGTGCCGTCGACAGGGTCCAAAACAAAGTAATTGCTGAGATCCGCATCACGAAGCAAAATCCCTCGCTCATCTCTAGCTTCCGAAATGTTAAAGTTGATGCCGTAGCGAAGAACAGCATTTGAGTCTGGATCAGAAGCACGGATATTTGTTATGTAATATCCGGGAGGAGAGTTTTCTAAAACTTTTGCATGAAAAATTCTTCCCCCATCAACACTTGCCAATCCCACAGCTGAAATTGTTCCTCTCGCTCCTCGCGAGTCGGAAGATGATGAAGGAGACTGTAGTTGGGTGGGATTTTCCAAATCGTTGAACTCAAACTTGGGCAACTTGTTATTGATGTCTTTGATGGTGATGTTGAGCATACAGGATTTTTCACTTGGCTTTCCGCCCCCGTCCAGGGCTACAATCTCGAGGATGTGGTAAGGCTTGACGTTATAGTCGAGTATGGCACCAGGGGCGAGTCGAACTGCACCCGTTTCCGGCTCAATCACAAACTTGTCTTGAGCTCCGCGTTCAATCCGGTAGAAGACTCGGTTGAAAGGACTAGAGCCATCACCATCAGTTGCCTCCACTGTCATTATCTGAGTTCCACCAGCCATGTCCTCACGTATTGTTTTTCCGTAATATAACTTTGGGAAAGTGGGCTTCCAGTCGTTAACGTCAAACACGAATAGAGTAAGAAACGACAAGGAGAATTGCTGAGGCTTGCCCATGTCATTGGCTCGGATGGTGAAGTTGAGTCGTTTGACGTTACTCGCTGGGTTGGATCTGGAAACGGGCAACTTTTCAAAGTCAATAGGTTTCGACACCTTAACTCGACCTGAGAGGCTGTCCACTTCTAACCATGTTCTCTTCATTTCCTGCTACTATCGAGTAATGTATCTCGCTGTTGGCTGTCTCTGCGTGTGGTTTACAAATGAAAAAAAACATACATTACATAATTCATCTTTTGAGTAATAATGCATCATTCGTGAGAAAAGGAAAGTAAAAAAATGCTGTTCTTTTTTCGTAGCGAGACAATCAGTTTAACTTTTTCTTACTCAATTGAAAGCTTGTCAAGTCACAGCTTCGACAATTGATTAGCTGCTAGGTTAAATTATTGTTTTTACCTAAGGACAAATAGAAATTACAGGAGGAAAGTGCATTTACCTTTTAAATCATCATCTCTAGCTTGGAAGCGCAGTGGGGAGACAAACTCTTTTTCATTTTCAAAGATTCGCGCTTCATATCGTGACTGCAAAAATACCGGTCTGAAAAATACCAAAAAACAAAAGGAAAAAATTATGATATGTGCTGATTGATTTAGTATCATCGGATTACAAATTACTGTGTAATTTTTCATTCATAAATCAGATGAAAATTGCTACTCATGTTTACAGTAATTCAATATGCAAACTTGTTTTTCTCATGAAAAACAAAAACATGCTGATTTGGCTGTAGTATGCTAAAATTTATAACTTACGCGTTATCATTTTGATCAACCAGTACAACAACGATTTGTGCGCTGTTTCTGCAAAATAAAAAATGTAAAGGATCAGCTACCAATTATATTTGACCAAGATTTACATTCACATTCATCAGCTTATGTCTGTGAAATAAAAAATCGTTCACGGACAATCAAAAGACTTGCAAAATTCATGAAATCCAACCTGTTTCCTCTTCCCCCATTATCCTGCGCTTCCACTGTAAAAACAAAAACATGCTGATTTGGCTGTAGTATACTAAAATTTATAACTTACGCGTTATCATTTTGATCAACCAGTACAACAACGATTTGTGCGCTGTTTCTGCAAAATAAAAAAAATGTAAAGGATCAGCTACCAATTACTTACATTTGACCAAGGTTTACATTCACATTCATCAGCTTAAGTCTGTGAAATAAAAAATCGTTCACGGACAATCAAAAGACTTGCAAAATTCATGAAATCCAACCTGTTTCCTCTTCCCCCATTATCCTGCGCTTCCACTGTTAAATAGTAAACGGGACTGAGTTCTCTGTCCAGTCGAGTTTTATTGGTCTGTTTTACAGTGATGATGCCCGTTACCGGATCCAAATTCAGTCTGCGTAAGAGAGAAAATGAAATTAGCTATTGTAAATACGAAAGTCATTGTTTGAAAACCACTCCAGCCTATTGTTTCCTATTCCGAGTTATGGGGAAGTTGAAAATTGGAATTCCTATAATGTATAAAGTTCTTTGGAAAATTGCTATTTAGATATTGCTAAAGTTGCTCTTTGACTAGAAAACAATTCCAAGGATAATTAGCATGTTTATTTAGATGAAAGATGTCTAGTGATGAGGTTACGTAATCATGAGAAAATTATTAGCTACCTTGATCCTTTTATGATTTTCACAATAGCAGTGGCTATTATATAAAAAGTTTTAGAGAATGTCGTTTTGGCAGACTTACTCATTTGCTATAGAACCAGTCAAACTCGTGTAGCGAATTCCTTCCGTGCCGAACACACCGGAATCCTTATCCGTAGCTTTAACCTGGATCACAGTGGTTCCGGGAGGCGAGTTCTCATTAAGCGTCACTTGGTAAACTTCCTTCTCGAATTCTGCATGCATAAATTTAATTAATTACTTGGTCATTACGCTTTCATTCAAGTGGAAGTTGAAGCAACCTTAAATGGCGCATTTTGCAACCGGAAAAGTAATACCAAAAGCCGTAACTTGTTTATCACAACTTGTTCCTCTTTATACTTTCATTTTATAGGTGTAATTTTCGAACAATGAAACAGAGAGATACAACAGTTGAACATTTCTACTCTGACGCGAGGGTTTTGTTCTCCGGATTTATATTACGATTTCTAGATTTAATTTGCCAAATTCCTATTCTTACGACAAGTTTGATTCAATTAGCTGAACAAATTATAATCAACTATTTAAATTATACTGGAAGACAAATCCAATTTAAAGTAGGAAACAAGTTTTCTCATAACTATAATTTGTTTATTTCAACATATGCTTAATCAGATAGTGAAAAGGTTGGGTTGAAACAAGTTTCAAGAATGTATTTTTCGCCATGAACTTAATATTTGACAGATACACATTGCTAACGTCCCACCTTGCCCTGAACTTTCATTTTATTCCAGGTCTATAGAAGATCTAAGGAAATTAAATATCCCTACTTCTCCTAATGAAAGAAAATTCGCCGTGTTCGCATGCCAAGAAAACTGAAAAGCCTTACCAGGAAAATTGTCATTTGTATCAGTCACATGAACGGTAATAGGGACTTCAGCAAACCCTTCTCCAGACACTTCCTCGGCTACCAGTTTGAATTTGATTTCTAATATTTATTGGAACCATTTACTTGCATTAGTATCACAATATTACAATCTTTTAGGAATTTTACTCATGCAGCATGGGGAATCTAACAGAATGAGAAGTGTACCTTTTAGTCGTTCGTAGTCAAGCCTTGCTGGATTTTTCACTCTGATGAGGAAAGAAACTTGGTTGATTCCTTCAGCAGGGGTGACTTGAAATACGCCCCCGTCACCATCAGTCCTTAAGCGGAATGTTCCGTTAAGACCCTGCCATTAATCATATTAAATTTACATTAATATTTTATTGCAATAGAATCAAAAATAAATCATTAATGTCTTTTGTCTCCCAAATAAAAAAACACATGACCGAGTTGGTAGTGCCCACATAACTTTATTTTGCCTTTTTTCCAATTTGTTTAGGCAATATTCAAATTAAGCTTACAATAGAAGCGCATAAAGGCATGTGTATTACGTATTTTGAGAAAACCACAATTTTATTCATGCGAGCAGCGCATTCATGTTTTATAAAATAAGCTCATTATATAGCCATGGTTCAACGTACCAAATCGCGATCATAAACTTCAGGAATGGAGCTCCCAAGAAAGGTGACAGGAACGCCTTCTTGACTATTCTCAGCTATTTCCGCTACATACGACTCACTTTTAAATGTCGGCCTACATCATAAGATTCAAAAAGTTAGTCCGCCTCGCCAATGGATGAATTCATTCATGCATATTCAGATGATGACAGCGTGTATCAAATTTTGAGGATTAGGGCAAATTATATTTTAAACATGACTAATAATTTTGACACAAGCTGTCCGTCACCCGTAATTAAATTGACCAAGTTTGGGCAGTACACATGGGAAAAGGGATGAAATAGGATGTGAATAAAATGTTAAAATTTCTCTCTTACTTTTCATCATTCACGTCGAGAAGACTGACAACAACGGTGGTTTCCACAGAAGGCCTAGGCGTCATTTTACTTTGCTCTGTGGCCTGCAAAAGTTTCATAAATTCATAATAAGCTTTCATCCCATCTTCATTAGATAATTCCATTTCATATTTTCAATGCGCTGTACTCTTATCACTTTTGTACCAAACGTAACCAAAAGACCTGTCCACATTCTCCTCATCAAAGAGAACTGTTTTTCTCTCACAAAACACTTCTGTTCTCTCATACTAATCCTCAGCGCAGCAACAAATTCCTAATTAATGCTTCTTACGTTGTTTGCAAAATTTTCGCAGCAACAACTACAAAAAAAACTTGTGTACCGGTTCATTGCAACAAATCTCTTGCTGGTTTACTTTGTTCGCAAATTACACAAAATGGATGATTTTTTTTGGGTTCACGACCTAACTTGCGTACCTATATGGTAATAACTACTTCATAAACAACTAAAATACAAATAAGCATGCACACACTAGTGCATTTCCTAGCTGAATGCACTAATTTTGAGGAGAAAGCCGTCTTGTGGTTTCGCTTTTGTAATATTTTAGCATAGAGAAACAGGATCGATTCAGCATTTCGTTTTGATTTGATAGGGGCAGTGGATTCAGTAGATTGTAGAAACAAGATGCACGTGTGCTACGTGATTCAATTTATTGGGTGGTTTTGGCTTTGTCTAAATTGTGATGATCATTACTGAGATGATTATGGCAACTTACCACAATATGAAGAACGTATGAGCCACCTTTGACACTTTCCCTGTCAAGTGGAGCTTTGGTGAACACGATTCCAGATTGAGAGTCGATGCCGAATAGGTCCTTTTCGTTCATGAGATCATAATGAATGGGATTATTGATTCCGCGGTCTCCGTCAACAGCTCGAACTAAAATTTCATACAACAACGCTGTTCATAATATACTTAAAATTTGAGTAGTCGATGCCGAATAGGTCCTTTTCGTTCATGAGATCATAATGAATGGGATTATTGATTCCGCGGTCTCCGTCAACAGCTCGAACTAAAATTTCATACAACAACGCTGTTCATGATATACTTAAAATTTGAGATACACACCCATTACACCAGCATTTTCATGTCATAGCTTAGTCTCAAATATGTCAATGTTTTAAAAAATATCACATTATGTGACATTATTGGTACCTTGCAAAACAAAAGTTGACACTGGTACATCCTCCCTTATCCTAGTGACAGGTGGCGCCGACACAAACGCCGGGCCAACATCATCCACATCGATCACTTGCACAACTAGTGATGCCACAGCTTGATTAATCTAAATAAAAGTTTGCAAACAAAATCACATGATGTATCATTAAAATCCTTGTCCACACCCTTTCAGTTCATAACATCCCCACTTAAACAACATAATCATCAACACCGCTCGTCGCTTCGTCATTTTTGTACAGTAGCCTCAAAGCGATTTATGATGTGCTTAGAAAAACGAAAAACACTCGAAAGATCTATTTATCACAAAACGAAAAAACGTGCAACATCAGCTTTCTTCCAAGACATTTATTATCTCTACGTGTCATCTTTTCACAGCAGGCTTGACAAACTGCTACGCTATCGCATCGTACCTCCGGCAGGTGTGCATCCTCCCTCACCCTCAATCTCACATTTTTCCCTCGTATTTAATACAAAGTAAAGATGAACACATAAAATGTGACAAAAACGCTATCTTGTACAATGATTATCACTAAAAAGTTAAAATTATGGATTATTATTGTGATTATCATGGTTTTAAAAAAGTTGCACACCTGCTGACAATCATAAGTTGAATGTGTTATCAGGTAAATAGCCTCAAGGTAATGTACACACGCATACATAACCTACAATGATGATGATATTTCTCGTGTTATATGAACCTTAGGACATAAAATGTGCTCGCAAGCTCGTAAAAAAGTCATCTAATGAGGTGTGTGGAGAGTGGAACACAAACACTTGCATGCTTAAAAATTTGCTGTGTTTCTTCACTCACCTGAGCGGCAGTCTCCGCTCTATCTGAAGCAATGATCCGGACTTGGTGTAGAAATTTCTTTTCATAATCGAGACTTTTGACCAGTTTGAGAACAGCCTGGCCATTTATTGTAGTCAGGCTGAAAAGATCCTCATCCCCTTCTTCCACTTGCAGTTTGTAGATAACCTATTTTGAACAATGCCAAAAAGAATAAGTTATTAAGCAAATAATTATTAGTACAAGCGAGTGTGACTCTGGTACTAAATGAGAAGATTACAAGAGCCCTGTAGTTGAGCAATTAGCACTTAATATTTCCGTCTTGCCAAACTACTTTTCATATTTTAACTACAATCATATTCATGTCATATATTTCAGCTCAAAGTCTTACTTGTCCATATGGCCCTTCATCAGAATCTGTTGCAGTTAGCTTCGCAAGCACTTGGGGAACTTGGCTATTTTCTGGCACTGAGATTGTTGACTGATACGGTTGAAATACCGGGATATCTGTGAATTGTCATTGATATCAAGTGTCAACTCATTAGCAAATGGAGGTGGAATGGATTGATGGGATTTCATATAAAAATAGCTTAACGAGATTGTCATTACTGTCATTCTGGTCTTCAACAAGAACAAGCATTGATTGTTGAACCGGCTCTGCGAGTTTTCCATCGTTAAGTGTCAAAAGGATCATGTACTCATCTTCCACCTAAAAACAAAGACATAAAGAAAGTCGAGTAATCACTGTTTGACCGAATTTAACAAGGAAAAAATTGCAAAATAATCACTCAGATACATTGCCCTTGAATATTATAAACATGTACACACATGCCGGTGCAGTTTTGTACGTGCTGTAATCGTTTGTGAACTCGTTATCTCTGCCTACCATCAGCCCATCATTGTCACATAAACTCACAAGATCCATTAGAAACGTCAACAAATCCCTACACACATCATACAAGCATCTCTCACAATCTCTATGTAATGTAATGGTAGTAAACAGTAGGCATGAGGGTAAATATGGTAGTAAGAATAATAATAACGATGATGATAAAATGATAAGCCACATGGCCAACAACCATGAAAAAAGTTGTGAAAAAGTTTTTTTTTCTTTTAAAAAACTGAAGCCCATCTTATATGACGATTACTCCTCTCTTGTAAGATGTGGAAATAGAGGCAAAACAAAATTTATACTCTTGTTTCATATTATCATGCTTAGTGCTTTTTGTGGTACATCCGTTTATTCTTGAGCTTGAAGCGTTTGTCTTGGCTTTCTGAAAATGATTTCGCAAGGGGTGCACATGCCCATGTAGAGAGCGGACGTTTGGTCGGAAGGCAAGGCAGAGGGGAGAAATGACATAAAAATGAATTTCCAAGCCCTCACAAAAGTCCTTTGATGTTTTCTTAATGTAATCTCATGCCAGAGTCAAAAGGAGTGAATTCTATCTACACTCTTAAGCTGATTCCGAAAAGTACGCAAAAATTCTTTGCACGCTTTGCCTTATGCCTCCCATTCCCTTATGTATACGAATGGGTTTGGCAAAAGTACCTCCACACGGCGTGGAGGAGAGTTCATGATGTACAGTTCAAGTGAAAATGAAGATGGATGCTTGTACATGTACGAGTAGCGTCTTTGATGTGAAATGAAATAATAATACGATTGTTGCGTTGAATGTGACATGTGACGTGATTGCAGTGGGTATGGGAGATGGATGTGATGAGTCTTGTATGACATTACGAAGTTCACAGATAGGTCATGCGATTCACTTCATGCTACGGTAAACCTTGTTCTCATCAAAGAGTAAATTTTAATCATATTTCATTCTCAACTCATGAAACAAAAACAGGCACTTGAATGGGGAAAGAGGAAGGCTTTGGCTTACTAATTGAATTTCGGGAGCCACATATAGCTCCAAATTCAAGTATTCATGAGAGATTATATTAATGCTGATATTTTTTGAAGACATTATAATGCACAAAGGTGGTCTTCACTATTTAGGTTAACAGGGTTGTTGGTAATCCTTGAAAACAAAAGGAGAATGTTAAATGCGATGTTATAAGCAGCTTTTGAAATTACTTATTTCTCACATGGGAAAATAAAATAATCCGTAGAGTGGTCTACCAAAATCCTACAGAGAAAAAAAATCCAGCTGAAGTGAAACTAAAATAGATGTAGCCATTGTTCCGTAATATCTTTTCACACATTCTAAATATAGGTAACAAAGAGGTAAATCATGCAAAAAGAATGGTATTCGCATGTATAGTAAAACTTCTGACATCGATAAGAAGATGAAAAAGCATGACTTTCTACACAAAAGCATGATGTTCCCATAAAAATCTTCCATTTTACTCGAATTTCATCTAGTTATGTGGCCTGGCCACCAAATCAAGTGCAAGGAAGTATATTTATGTGTGCTATGCCACCAGCGGAGAACTCATAAATAGAAAGCTGCTCACCGGTTTTTTTGTACATGAATGTCATGATCGTGTGAATAAAGACCTTCTTTAATAGTTGTTCATTTTAGTAGTTCCTCTTGAAGATAAGAAAAGAGATTTTAATACATTGTGCATAAGAAACTGAATACTAAATGGTTCTGCCTCAACCGAAAGACCTTTCTTTTTGTAACGGGTAAAAAGTCGACGAAACATTAATTGAGGGAAGTAAGCATACTCCATTATCTTGTTATTAACAGCCAACTAAAGTGTCTAAGACTGGTTATATATATTTTTCAGATGAAAGAGCACCCTAGGTGAAAATTATGTAGTTCAGTATACCACTGTTTAGACCGCTCTATAGTATTAATTTATTCTCCTCGCTACAGTTGATTTACAGCAATGGTACCGTTTTTGTTATTGTACAGAGTACAAAGTACTGCTCTATAATTTGTATTTTCCTTGAAACACTGTACATAATACATATTTGCGCACCTAATCTATAAATTAAACGGAAAAATCTTCAGGACTCTCGTGAATCCTCTAAGGCTAAAGTGTATTGTCTGGTGGCGGAGTTTATAATGAAAACAAGGAAATTCAAAGATCCTGTGCGAATTCTTTAAAATGTTTATTCATACATCTTTTGGAATTTCTCACTTCCCCATTGTACAGACGTTTAAAGTACATATAAATTACAATTTATAGCACAAAAAGAGCTCCAAATTCTTCAGAATTCATTTGTTATCTCGACTGTTAAGCTGAAAGACAGAGGTTGGGAATGTGGCAGTTCTTTGAAAATTATAGCACGGAGAGAGGATTAAGTTTTTATAAGAGAATATATGTAATCTTGTACATTAGAAGATTTCCCGAATGCAGAATATGTGGTAAACCATTTTGTTCCCACAGAGAACAAAACAAAGCACCTAAGCATGGTTTTTTTCTTCAAAATAATGGAGACAATAAAGCAGCATTTTCTTCTCAAAGTTGGTAGCATTGTGCTCATTCAAAATGTATGAAAACGCTTTTCTCATCAACGGAATATATTCGCAGATTTTTTTATGATTGTGGGAGATGCACGTAAAAGATGTTCTTTTTGATATGCCCATGTGCATCTCTGGATGTTACGCTATACTATCTGTATTTCTGTCCGTGAACTATTACTTATCACAAATATTGATCAATCCATGTTTTATAGTATTTATCTAATACAGCGAAGTATTACTCGTATAAAGATGGGATTTGTTTACTAATAGAAAAATCATGATTAATTACCCGCCAGCATTGTACCGACCATTAATGGAATATCCCACATCTATTGTCTGAAATGTCAGCTAAATGAACTTGTCTCAATCTCTTTTTTCTTTCTCTTTTTGACATTTTCAGATTTCTCAAAGTGTCAAGTCATGAAATGCTGACCTATTATTTCAGTAGAAATACCCACACATGGCATAATTAGCCATTCCAACTGAAATTCTGTTTGTGAGCACTCACGAAATTCATGATTTTCCCTCCATCCTAGGTGCTAATTTCTTTTTTAACGTTGTAAATTCTAACTGTCTAACTCGTATTAATACTTATGATATCATTTCTCCACCACCTCCTATATAATATACACCTGAGGAGTCACGACTATTTAGAAAAGGTTTTTATATGAAAATGAAAAGCCGCACGCTTGTTAATTACTGTTCACAAAAATGATAATAATGATTCTGATATGAGGATGATTACAGGTCATATCTTTAAATTACCTCACGATCTAACTCCTTCCGCAAGTACAAGTTTGCCTCGTCCTTGCCCAGATTCTCAATCCGAAGCAGTTCATTTGCTACTTGGCCCCTCAGGCCAAAGGTTAAAGGATCGCCGTCATGATCTAATCCTTTCAACTTGTATATCAAACTACCCACAGGCGTTGCTGGACCTTCTTTCAGTCGAAGAACGATCTCACTTTGGCCATCTTTTAGTACAAATTGTGGCAGCACATTTGCCACTGTCATTGTTGGAAAACCACAAGTCACCAGAAACACTAATGCTACTAGAAAGTGGGGTTGAGTCATTAATCCGAAATTAATTCTTAAAAAACTCGTTCCTCTCCTTCTTTTTGAGTAATTATGACTGATATCATTGTTATTGCTCATTCTTGTACATCTTCTACTTCTACTTAATATGGCATCGTCATTTTTAGTAGAGCTATTAATGTAAATTTTGGCCATTTTCTCATCCCCTCTCGATCTCTCATCCTTTTGTGATAATAATCGTTGTAAAGAAGACGACGATGATGATAGGGACGATGAGCATGATAATTCTTCTAGTTTTGAAGAGGAGCAATTAGCATCTCTGTAGTAATCAGAGTTTACATCTTTCCTAGTGCAGGTTCGTTGTTTATCACAAAAACTCCTGAGATTACTTTTTCGTCTTATTTCTCCCCCATCTTCAGCTAGCCCATTGTTTGCGACCACTCTTCTGTTACTGGGAGCTTCGGCCACTGCGCCTTTATTAGTGAAGCTGGTGGGACAAATGTTGATTTGTGTTTTGGGGATGTGAGCAGTGCTACTGCAGTTGCAGAAGACTCGTTGCGGTAAACCGTTCCTTCTCATGATCATGATGAAATCGTTTATTGCAGTTATTATACAACATCGACAACAACAACTGCTGATGATGATGTGATGATCTTCCCTTCGAGAATTCGCAAATAGCCACATGCAACGCTTGTGGTGATCATTTCCTCATTCAATTTTCTCAACGGTTGTATGGCACGGTTACATTTTTATAGAAAAAGTTTATCAAAAGTAAATGCGTAACGTAATTGGGGTTGAGAGAGGGTTTGCTCAATATTTTAAAAAGCCTAATCCAGCTTAGTCCTTCATAAGTTTGTCTGTTTGCTTCTGGCCATTCATCTCGTCAGTGTTACATCTGAAATTGAAAAAAAACACACACCAAAAATGAAATCAAAGAGATATTTAAAAATGAAACAATATCACAAACGAGTAAAAACGTATAAAATTAAAGATTATTGTATCAGCATAATTTGCCATTGTGCAAAAGCATCTTTTCAAAAATGCCACAAGCCATACACTATACTCTTGAATGCGTGGGGTTCATCACGGAATGTTTTAAGCTGCCACATTGATATAAAACTTATTGAGAAGAAGTGAATGTATCTCATGCTGATGTGAGATGGCAAAATGAATCAGTTTTGTTATGATATGTTATGCTGCACTTGTTTTTAGGATTTTCAATATAAATTGCAATTGCAATGCGGATGTTTGTATACAAGCTTTCCTTGAAGTTTGCTCATTGTTTGCATTCATACTTTTTACATATGAAATCGCTGTAAAACGAATATCAGCACGATCACATTTTTATCAATTCAATTGCGTTATTCAATTTTCCTGTAGGAAACCAAAAGTGACTTGCGTCTTGTGTGTATACTGAGACTGGTACGCAACGCATAAAATCCAAATGACATGTAGGTTTCCAAATTAAATGGTACCGCTCCACTGTTCTCTTTAATCTGAATGATGCGTGCACAAAGCATTACAGATTTTATTAGGAGAGTAAATAAGTAAAAGTGAATTGACTTTCTTTGAAAGACGACACGTAATCTATTTTCATCGCTGTATCATGTTTACTACACAGTCATTCTGTGATTGTAAACCTTCTCGTCATCGTCAGCCGTCAATCTATTATAGCTTGGTAGATATGCATAGTGAATAGATGTGTCATACATGAGCTTTATAGCACAAACTCATTCAAGGATTAGAGTGCTTACTGTTCACCCCAAGGGGCTCACCTGCAGACTGATGAATTGCATCAAACTCTTAATAATCCTATTCCTTTCGGCATCCCAAAAATTACAGACATTCTCTTGCCTTTCACTTACGATGTGAAACTTGGCACTTGAGATAAAATAGGGGAGCATTTAGACTGTTAATTTTTAGAAATAAAGGGAGATCGTATTCCTTCGATCATGAGGATGCACACTGGGAGATAAGGGGATTTTGCGTTCTTTGCCTTTTGTTTTCACAAACCCTAACGAGGGTTTCGCACGAGTTTCGTAAATGCTGTAAATCTTATCCCTGAGGAATTTGGGATTTATTTCAACTCATGATGACCACTAGTATGATTACAAGCATGATATATTACCTAGTTAAATTGAAACTTCATTGGGCTTGAAAATAGCTTAGGTATATTGTATTTGCTTGTAGGATTTTTTAAGTTGATTGCATATTGCATAAGTTATTGGAAAATATTTTAGAATAATAGAATTCTCATTTTGTGGTGAACCTTCCATATTTCGCAATTTGTCAAAATCCGATTTCAACTGGGCAAAGAGACTGCGCCATAGTTTGCCTTGCGGGACTTCTTATTTATATAGAGATAAACAGGAGTTAAATAGAAATTGCGATATTGCTAAAAGTTACACATTTCCATTAACTCTACAAGCATACAGCAAACCAAAGGTGCAAGATACACGACAGGTGTCAAGTTGTGTTAGTTAAGAAATCCCCAAAATACTCATGACGCTCACT
>JAHZNA010000633.1:0-12269 GCA_027743935.1 Sinodicranocentrus sp. ZH6 | reverse complement strand
GATTTAAAAAAGTCTTATTTGCGAGCTCAACTTAGTCTTACCAGATTTATTATACAGTCATTATTACACGTGGTCCACGTATCCAATCCAAAACTTGCCCCCCACAGACAGGTTCTGGAAAGACGTACACGATGGGGACGGGGTTCGACCCAGAAGTGACGCAAAGGCGCTCGACGCCGCCAGCAACGCAAGGGTTGCTGCCAAGGTGCATCCAGTACCTGTTCGACAGAATGCATAACGCGACGATCCACACGACGCCGCCCCCCGACTTCAAAATCTCGATCCAGTTCACAGAGCTGTACAACGAGGAGGTGATCGACTTGCTGTCAGAATCGCCGCACTCGTCGCGGCCAGCGACAGCGTCTAGATCGAACGTGAAGATCCACGAGGACGCGTCAGGCCAGATCTACCTGGTGAACATAAACACGAAGCCAGTGCTAACGTCGAGTGAAACGTTGGAGACGTTAAAGAACGGAGCGCTGAACAGGACGACGGCGAGCACGAACATGAACGACTCTAGTTCTAGGTCGCACGCGATATTCACGATAAACGTGACGCAGAATAAAGTGATACGGGACAGGAGTGGAGCGACAGACAATGTTGCTTAGGGACGAGATCAGTAGGTTGAACGATCAGTTGGTTGAGTATAAGCAGCGTGGAGATGGTGAGTGTGGCGACGTTAGTGCTGAGAACATCATGCTGCTCGCTGAGGTTGATAGTTTGAAGTTTAAGATCAAGAGTAAGCAGGAGACGATTGATAAGCTTACGTCTAGCGTTGCTAGGTTGCAGGCTGTTGTTGTAACTGATGAGGGGACTTGCGATCTCACTGGGATGATCAGCAAGTATCTTTGTGAGATTGAGGATTTGAGGGCTAAGTTGTATGAGAGCGAGTCTGAGTGTGAGAAGTTGAGGGCCAAGCATAGGCAGATTCTCAAAGGGTTGGTCAGTTCGCCGAGGGAAATTGAGAGTAATAACGTTCAGGGGTTGATTGAGAAGGCTAGGAGTGAGATTTGTAACGAGAGCAAGAAGATTGAAGATGATGAGAGTAGTAGCGATGATGATGAGGAGCAGGACTGTAGCAACTACACTGAGTTGGCTAATTTGACTCTGGAGATCAATACTAAGCAGCGGTTGATCGAGGAGCTGGAGAACAGTCAGTTGAGGTTGGAGAGCTTGAAGTGCAAGTATGAGGAGAAGTTGACTAACTTGAGTGTCAAGATTAAAGGGGTTGAGGAGGAACGGGATGCTGTCATGGGGAAGAACACTGGTAACAATAAGCTGCGGGAGTATGAGGTCAAGATCAAGGACCTGCAAGCGGAGTTGAAGAAATGGACTAGTGCCAAGAAGGAGCATGCCAAGTTGCTTAGGAACCAGAGTAACTACGAGGGGCAGATTGTCAAGTTGAAGCGGGAGGTTGAGGAGATGAAGAAACTGAAAGTTAAGTTGATGAACCAGGTCAAGAACGAGAGTACGAGGCATCGGGAGATGGAGAAACTTAGGTTGAGGGAGATATCCATGTTGAGGAAGGACGGGAGGAAGAATGAGGTCAAGGTCAGGAAGCTAGAGAGCGAGTTCAAACTCAAAGATGCTGTGCTTAAGAGGAAGTTGGAGGAGGTCGAGATGTTGAAGCGGAACAGGAACGTTGTTATACGTGGTAGTAAGGCTTCCAGTCCTGTTAAAGGGAAACAGGTTTGGTCGAGGGTTCAGGGGTTGCTCATTAAAGATGTTAGTTCGAGGTGTAGTGTCGCTTGTTTGGAGCGCGATATGGTCGGGTTGATTTCGAGGAGGAGTGAGTTGAAGGAGTTGGTCGTCGGGGAAACTGATGTCGATGCTATTGAAACTATCAACAGTAACCTGAGGTTGGTCGAGGAGAAGATCTGTGTCGTTCAGGAGGAGATCTGCTGCTCGGAGGGGGCGGGGAACGGGGCTGTCGGGATCTTTAGTCGGGCTGGCAGGGTGCACTCTGTCGATCATGCTGACTACTCGTATGTTGTCGAGAAGCTATATGAGCAGTCTGTCTGTTCTATGAGCGAGGTCGGGTTGCTCGAAGGGAGGGTCAACGAGACTGAGGAGGTCAACAGGCATGTGAGTTTTTTTCGGATATTCAACATGGATTTTAGATATCGTTGTCATGAGTTGTTAGTAGCACACTCATGGATATTTAAAAAAATTCGTCGTTGTCATGGAGATGAGTTGTTAGAAGTGGATATTAGATATTTCATCGTTGTCATGGAGATGAGTTGTTAGAATCACATTAATGAACTTTTGTCCGACTTATTTACGTGGCAACGATGAAATTATTGTCAACATTGTTAGAAGCACACACTCATGGATTTTAGATATTTCATCGTTGTCATGGAGACGAGTTTAACACACTCATGGATATTTTAAAAAATTCATCGTTGTCATGGAGATGAGTTATTTGAAGCACACTCATGAATATTTTTAAAAATTCATCGTTGTCATGGAGATGAGTTGTTAGAAGCACATTAATGAACTTTTGTCCAAATTATTTACGTGACAACGATGAAATTATTGTCAACATTGTTAGAAGCACACAATCATGGATATTTAAAAAATTCATCGTTGTCATGGAGATGAGTTGTTAGAAGCACACTCATGAACTTCAGTCCGACTTATTTCCGTGGCAACGATGTTGACAATAATAATTTCAATATTGACATGGAGACGAGTTGAACACCCTCATTGAAGATAATAACAAGTTCTAAAAAATTCCTTTAAAAAAACTCTAGTTGCAACGCGAGGTAGAGACGCTGCGCGACCTGCTGCACCACCTGTACACGCGCAAGCAGGTTTCCCCTGACGACATATCAGAGACGCCAACCGACCTACTACTAGAAAGTGCGCTGATGCCACCGCCACCACAAGCACCACCATCCGCACCAGTGCTGAACACGACGTTCACGAAAGCAAGGAGAAGACTAACAGCGACAACTCAGGAGCTGCTAGGAGGGTCCACAGAGAGTTTAGAGTTGCTAAGCGACGTGCAGCCACCTAGTAACATAACATTTTCAAGGAACTCGAGACTAACGCAGTCTATGAGGTCTATTAATAACAATAAACAACCGGTTGCTAGGAAACTGACCAGGCAGGATACTTACGCGGTTATTGACTCCAACGTTATTAACGATACGTTTGTTGTGTGAGTGGGGTTTTTCTTTTATTAATCAATTGATTGGATTGTTGTAACATTTTTAACGTGTTTGTCTGTTTAGTGAAGGGACTAATGATAACACTACTAATAGCCATAAAGTCGCTTTGATTCGGAGTGTCAGTGAGATTGTCGATCAACAATCGGGTAATTGTAGTGGTGGTGGTAGTACTGTTTCCAGGATGAGGGGGGGCAGTGGCGGTAGTGAGCGCAACAACGCTGTCAAGGTAACGAATACACAAGACTGTATCAGGTTAGTCCATCGAGGCTGTTATTTAAAAAAAACATAAATTTGGAAATGTACTGATTTCTATCCATAACGACAGTGATCGTAAGCCAACCTTTACGAAGAAAATTGGGGGAAGCTTTTGTTGATTTCCCCCAATTTCCAAAAAGTTGCCTTTTTTAATTTTACAGCTCTTATGAACTTACCTGGTAAACAAGAAATAGTCATGGTACCTTGACGAATACACTAGTATTTTGTCATTTGGCGGACTCAGTAACCTGTTTGTATATTTAGTCCCCTCGAATGAACGCGCTGCTGAACCAAACGCAGCAGCTGGAGGGTCACAGCAAACCAATCATGTGTCTGAAATCGACTTCGGGCACACTCGTGTCTGGGTCGAAGGACGCGACGTGTCGAGTTTGGGATCTCGAGACTGCTACTCAGGTCGCTTGCTACGAAGGTCACCCTCACAACGTGTCTTGCGTTTGTCACGTGCCAGATCTCAACCTCATACTTACTGGGTCTAGTTGCTATGTCAGGATTTTCGATACTAGGTCGCATCAGGTCGTCAAGACACTATGGTTAGTTGTTTTTATTAATAATCATTTGTTTCCATGGTTATGTTAACTTTGTTTGTACAATAAATTGGTTCCATGGTTATGTTGCAGTTTTTTTGTACAAAAAATTGGTTCCATGGTTATGTTAATTTTGTTTGTACAAAAACTTGGTTCCATGGTTATGTTGCAGTTTATATTGTACAAAAAATTGGTTCCATGGTTATGTTAATTTTGTTTGTACAAAAAATTGGTTTCCATGGTTATGTTAATTTTGTTTGTACAAAAAATTGGTTCCATGGTTATGTTAATTTTGTTTGTACAAAAAAATTGGTTCCATGGTTATGTTGCAGTTTTTATTGTACAAAAAATTGGTTCCATGGTTATGTTAATTTTTATTGTACAAAAAATTGGTTCCATGGTTATGTTACAAAAATTAGTTTCCATGGTTATGTTAATTTTGTTTGTACAAAAAATTGGTTCCATGGTTATGTTACAAAAAATGTTTCCATGGTTATGTGAATTTTGTTTGTATGGTTATGCTAGTCTCGTTTGCACAAAAATTAGTTTCCATGGTTATGTTACAAAAAATGTTTCCATGGTTATGTGAATTTTGTTTGTATGTTGGAATATAGTTCGTCAGGGCTGCAGTCGCCGACAAATCAACCGCTGATAATCCCTCCGATCCCGAGTCTCCCTCAGTCAACGACCCTTCCTAGGGTAAATGACCTTCCTAACGGGGAAAAGTCAGTGCACTCTATACAAGCGGTTAGGAACTACTTCTTTACTAGTTTTGGTGAGAGGATCAGGATCTGGGACTTGAGGAAGTTGAACGCTATCGGGATTCTAGCTGGGAAGCATAACTCTTCGGTCATGTGCATAACTGGCACTGATTCTGGGTTGAGGGGGCACGACTGGGTCATCACTGGGTCGAAAGATCACACTATTAAAGTTTACGAGTACGAGGTCAACTGTAATCCTGATCAGATCACTACCATCAAGAATCTTAATCCTCCTCACTATGACGGGATCGAGTGCTTGTTGCTAGGGGAACGGGGCAGTTTGTACTCTGGGTCGAGGGATACTTGCATCAAGAAGTGGGATTTAGGGAGTAGTCGGATGGTCAGTACTGTTACTAACGCCCATTCGGGGTGGATCACTGGGTTGTGCTCGGTTCCGTTGGTTACCAAGTGCTCTGATAACCGGGAGTATGTTGTCAGTGCTAGTAGGGATGGCAGTCTCAAGATTTGGGACAGTACTAAGGAGTTTTGGGAAGTTGGCAGGTTCGAGAATAACCAGAGTCTTGAGTGTGTCGATAGCAACGATAAGTTCGTGTTCTTTGGGGGTGGGGGGAATAATGGGAATAACATCAGGTAATTCGATTTTTTATTACGTTGCTATGGTAGTTTTTTTTGAGTTGATGCTTTGGTAGTTTGATTTTTAGTTCATTTTGAGTTGTCATGGTAGTTTGATTTTTTGAGTTGGTTGTTGCGTTGTCATGGTAATTTGATTTTTTGAGTTGGTTTGTTGCGTTGTCATGGTAGTTTGATTTTTTGAGTTGGTTGTTGCGTTGTCATGGTAGTTTGATTTTGAGTTGACTTTGAGTATGATGGCATAGTATTTTGATTTTGAGTTGGTTTGTAGCGTTGTCATGGTAGTTTGATTTTGAGTTGGTTTGTAGCGTTGTCATGGTAGTTTGATTTTGAGTTGACTTTGAGTATGATGGCATTGTATTTTGAGTATGTTACGTTGCCATGGTAGTTTTTGAGTATGTTACGTTGCCATGGTAGTTTTTGAGTATGTTACGTTGTCATGGCCTTGTATTTTGAGTTGATTTGTTACGTTGCCATGGCAGTTTTTGAGTTGACTTTGAGTACTTTGTTGCTAAGGCATTGTTTTTGAGTTTTTTGCCGCTTCTTGGTAAAAACATGAAAAATAAAAGTAAATAAACAAGAAAAATGGTGTGTAGCTGCGCGAAAGTGAACGAGCGCCTGCTGACGCTGCTGTCTCAGTACCGTGACTACCAACACAGCAACAACAGTAGTCAACAGCCAGGCTCATCGCGAGACCGCTCTTACATACTATCATCATCAACCCGTCTAAACACATCAACCACAAGTCCAAGCGCAAGTCCTAAATTTCGTAGGAAAGCGTATTTTTACAATAACGTAACTGGTAGTCCTAGCAACAGTGGTGCGCATGGCAGCACTTTACTCCATAACCCGATATTCGGGAGTACAGATAATATCATGACGAGGTCAACTGGTGGAGCAGCTTTCCTCGACTTTTAATAAAATAACTTCCATAGCAACGGTTTTTTTTGTAAATATGTGAGATTTTTTAAACATGTGTGTTGTGTAGCAACCAGGACGGTTTGATAGGAGTGTATCAGATGAGCGACGTGTGGGCGAAACGGAACGCGACATCGACGTTGCCTAGCACCGTGAGCACCCGTTCCAGGAAACAGTATTTAACTGATTTGTGAGATTAATTTATATATATACGTGTGTCTTGTCATCCACTAAAAAATGATTGTTTTTGTAACATTTTTTTATCCAGTCATATTCGTTCTTTTTGTATTCGTCATCATGGCAACTGATTGCATGAACTAACGGTTGTGTTTAAAGTTAACTACGCATACCTGAATAATAAAAAAACTGTTTTTTAAAAAATCCGTTTTCGTGCATTCTCATTTTGTTCACGCGTTTGTGTATGCATCGTCGTGGTCTGAGCACATCTTAGAAGATTCACGTCTAGATGGTGCAGCTACCAGATTTTTTTTTTGGTTGTGAACGCAACAAGCTGCCAAGTATATACTGCGTGTGTATTAATGTGTGTATTTTACCCGTGTACGTAAACTGTCAAAAAATACCAGAAGGTTAAGTTTGAAGATGAGAGATTTTTTGATGTGTAGCATCTACTGTATGACTCCCTTGCTTTCTTTGTTTTCTGCTATCAATATAATATATATACTCTCGGTCGGGTTTCCGTTCACGCCATACAACGTACTTATATATAGTTTTTACGGGGCGGTAACGTGGCTCCTTTATTTTTATTAGGATTATTATTTTACTGATTTTTTCGAACTGGCGTGTACTTTGTAACTGTTCATTTGTGAGGAAAAGATAATAGATGAATGGACCAAAACATGTTAGTGAAATCACGACGATTGTTATTGCGTTGTTATTGAAACAACCAAAGTAAATGGAAAGACAAAAGTACTGCGATTAGAAGCATGTTAATTTCCAAAATCATACGACGTTTCGAAATAAATTACGGATAAAGTTAAAATCATAGCAAAAACAATTAACTTTTGCTTCGAAAACGTCGTCCCATGGGCTTTTCTAATGAAAATTACTAATCACAGTACTTGAGCACCACCATTATGTCTGGAAACAAGGCTTTTTATTACCCTAGGAAGCTCGCAAGCAAATGGTTCCGTATAGATATATTGCGTTTTGCCTTATGTAGATTGCTACCGAACCCCGTCCGTTTCTCCGTTATTACCGTCATAGCGCAGAGTTCGAATTTTATACTTTCTTTTTGCAATCGACATCTAATCATCAGGGCCTCATTCAGCACAAGCTGTATTTGAGTAGTTTTACAGCATTTAATGCAGAAATAACTGTCGTGATTTCGACGTGACCGCTCCATTCTGTTAGAATTTTTGTAATCTCTGTGTTACGATGTACGACTCTCCATTCTGTTAGAATTATTGTATTATCTGTGTTACGATGTAAGACTCTCCATTCTGTTAGAATTATTGTATTATCTGTGTTACGATTCAGTTTTAGTTAGTCTAGAGCGACAAATATGCGCTGACCACTGCTTTACGCAAAATCACAGCATGATTTAGATCTATTCTGATTATTTAGAGATGATACTGTGAACTGTAGTGTTCCGTTGAAAAATAAAATTTAGAATAGCAACATTATTTGAAATCCTAGTTATTTATCTATTCACGCATAAAATATTTCATACAATGGAAGCCCACAAATTAAAAATGAAGCATAAAATATTTCATAAAACGGAAGCCCACAAATTAAAAATGAAGCATAAAATATTTCATAAAATGGAAGCCCACAAATTAAAAATTAAGCATAAAATATTTCATAAAATGGAAGCCCACGGAATTAAGCATAGCAAAAAAAATAAAATGGAAGCCCACAAATTAAAAATGAAGCATGACAAAGAAGAAGTATGAGCACAAATTTAAAAAATTACACAAAACATACAAAAAAAGGAGTAAAAAAAATAAATCCGGGGTGTGAGTTGAATGGATATAGAGAGAGAGAGACGCGGAATAATAACAGGAGCAAGATAGGGTGTAATATACAGCCGAGTGATGTACCTAAAGGCGAAAACCGGACTAAAAGGAAAAAAAAGGACTAAATGCATCTGAAAACAATCTTGTTCTAAAAACCCAAGCCATAATTTTTTTCTTATATTCCCTTTGGTGAAGACTGATCTGCAATCCATCTTGTGTTTAAGGCTACACGATCAGCGTTCTGTTCTTTCTTTCGGATACACGGTAAAGTTGACGTCTTCACCAAAAACTATCAGAATAAAACGGAGTAAAAAACTGAAAACAAATGTCAAGACTAAGACGCCCACGACTGCCGAACTTAGAATTAGAATTAACCCCCCGTTAAGGTTCATAAATGAAGAGACCAGTGGTCTGTAATAACGCAGAAGGAGTAGTGGCAGTCGACACCGTGACAACAGAGGATTTTAACAACAGTAGCAGCAGCGCCCCAACCACTCCTCCAGCAACGAAGCAAGAGTTTTCGAGACAGTTTAGTATCATCAGTGGTGGTGTCAAGCGTAAGCGTGAGAACATTCTCAGTGAGTTTGAACATTTAACCGAGCGAGACAACGAGGACGAGAACGACGACGAGTTTAATATTGTTGCAGGGTGCAGTGGAGGAGGGGGTAGTAGTGAGCATAACAACAACAACAACAACAACAATTTAGTCGTAAGTTATTATTTGATATCATCGTTAAAATCAACACACATGCAACACGTCCGTATATAATTCCGAGTTACCCCGGTAACGTATCTACACCCCCGAAATGACCCGAGCTCGCAAGCTTGTTGCTCAATCAATAAAATAGAATTCATCCATATGACAGGAAATATATATATGACACACCTGTTGAGTTATTTTTCCATTCTTTTTATTCGCCAATTTAATCAAATAGCACGATAATTTACTGTTAAAGATGGAGGAGCCCACATCACAAGAGGAGACTGCCCCTAACAACAACTCTGGATCAGAGAACAACAACGAAGCCAAGAAGGTCAAGTTGACCACCACCAACGGGCACGAGTCCATGGAGACAAGCACTCCAGTAGAGCTAGAGTACTATGACAACGGGACTAACGGCGAGGTCAATGGGGAGCACGGAGTCGTAGCAACCGGGCAGCATAATCACCATCACCAGAATAATGTCACAAAACCGAGCAAGGTCGTCCATATCAGGAATATTCCCAGCGATGTCAGCGAAACTGAAATCGTACACCTCGGGATTCCCTTCGGATAGGGTCTCCAACGTTCTCGTTCTCAAGGTGGGTTTGGGATTTTTTTTAGTTGTCGTGGTTACATACTTGAGATCTTTTTTTAGTCGTCGTGGTTAAGATTTTTTTAGTTGGTTGCTTGAGATCTTTTTAGTTGTCGTGGTTACTGTTGAGATTTTTTTTAGTTGTCGTCGTTGCTTGAGATTTTTTTAGTTGTCGTGGTTACTGTTGAGATCTTTTATAGTTGTCGTCGTCAGGGTAATTGAGATCTTTTATAGTTGTCGTCGTCAGGGTAATTGAGATCTTTTATAGTTGTCGTCGTCAGGGTAATTGAGATCTTTTATAGTTGTCGTCGTCAGGGTAATTGAGATCTTTTATAGTTGTCGTGGTTACTTGAGATCTTTTATAGTTGTCGTGGTTACTGTTGAGATCTTCTATAGTTGTCGTGGTTACATACTTGAGATATTAAACATAACATAATAATAAATTGATACAGGGAAAGAACCAGGCGTTCCTTGAGCTGGCTGACGAGTCAGCGGCGATCGCCATGGTGAGCTACTTCACAAATTGTGTGGCTCAGCTGAGGGGCAGGTCGGTGTACGTGCAGTACAGCACGCACAAGGAGCTGAAAACCGACCAGTCACACTCCAACGCCAACTCCGCCGCACAGGTACGTTAATACGTTCTTATTTATTTATTTATTTATGTATAATTAATTTTTTATGTGATGACAGGCGGCGCTACAAGCAGCGCAGGCGTTGGTGGGCACGACAGACACGCAAGGAGGTCCAAACACAGTGCTGAGGGTGATAATCGAGCAGATGGTGTACCCAGTGACATTAGACGTGCTGTACCAGATCTTCTCCCGGGTCGGCAATGGTCCTCAGGATCGTCACATTCACGAAAAACGGGTTCTTCCAGGCACTCATTCAGTATCCTGACGTTGTCATGGCGCAGGCTGCGAAACTTGTGAGAAAATAAACGTAAAGTACCAGATATTTGTAATAATAACGAAGGTAGTAACTAAGGGTAATATGAACAGAGCCTCGACGGTCAGAACATCTACAACGGGTGCTGCACGCTGCGGATCGAGTACAGCAAGCTGGCGAGCCTCAACGTTCGGTACAACAATGACAAGTCTAGGGACTACACCAACCCTACTCTCCCAACAAGTAAGTCAAACGTTGTAACAACCGCCGTAACTACGGGTGACTAACACGATGTGTGTTTTAGCAGCAACTCCAGGATCGCAGCACACGGGTCCAAACTCTCAGAACCACACGCCGGGAGGCTCGACCCCGATGAGTTTACAGGGCAACCCTAACCACTCAGCGGCGGCGGCGGCAGCAGCAGCGACGTTAGCCGGAATGGGCTTATCCCCGCTCACAGGCCTCAGTAACCTAGCAACGAACGCAGCAACGATCGCAGGACTGACGTCATCGCTGTCCAACGGCGGTAACGGCACTGCGCAGGGGAATGCAGCAGCAGCCGCAGCCGTAGCCGCTGCGCTGAACCCTAACAACGCTAACGCGCATCACGTCGCTGCTCTGCATCCTCACCATTTGCCACACCTTCCAGCTGTCGCTGCCGCCGCGGCGGCCGCAGCTCACCACGCCCATCACCCGCATCATCATCACCATCATCTGTCGCATTCTCATCATCTGAGTGCTGCTGCGGCTCACGCTGCCGCTATGAACCATCATGCGCTTCATGGCTTTCATCATCATCATGCTGGCGTCGCCACTGGGATCGGCAGTGTCGGGCTGCCTGGATGCGTGCTCCTCGTTAGCAACCTCAGCGAAGAGGTACGGCTGGGTTTTTATTATTTTCATACACTGCTTTGTGGGCTCAGTTTTTTTTTTAGTATATTTTCATTTCTTCAAATACGTGTTCTGGGTTTCATTTTATTATTATATCACCTTCTCGGTGGACTCACAGATTACTACCCATTTTCGTAACCATAGAAACATCTCTTGGGAATCAAACAAGCTTTGTTCTATACTACGCGTAGAAATGAGAAGAAATATATTTCCAATATTTTTTTTTCTTGTTTTTGTATATTTCCTTCTAGTCAATCACACCCGATGGTCTGTTTACACTATTCGGTACGTACTCCACATATACATTTTTACTTTTACTATATCTCTCTTCGTGTTTATTGTGTGTGTTTTGTGTCATTCTGTTTCTCTGGCAACAGTTTTTTGTGTTCTCTATGTGCTTTTGATTAACATCCGGGGGAAAATGGTCGGTTGTTCCAATTTATCTTTTAATTGGTTTCTGGTTTTTGTTTCATAGGCGTCTATGGGGATGTGCAACGCGTCAAGATCCTTTTCAATAAAAAGGACTCGGCTCTCGTGCAGATGAGGGAGCCCACTCAGGCGCAGTTAGGTATGTTTTTTTTATTACTTGACAACTATTTGGCTTCAGTTGTTTAACGTAGCTTTATGACAACGTTGCTACGTTGTTAGTCAACTATTTAATAGCGTTGCTAAATTTAGCCTAGTTCCCTACGTTTGACATCAAGTTAGCATTGTAACAATTTAGCGTTTCTACGTTACGGTACAACAATTTAGCGTTGCTAGGAAACCTTGACAAACGTTGCTACGTAACAAAGAGTGAAAAACAATTTAGCGTTCCTAGGAAACCATGACAAACGTTGCTACGTAACAAAGAGTGAAAAACAATTTAGCGTTGCTAGGAAACCTTGACAAACGTTGCTACGTAACAAAGAGTGAAAAACAATTTAGCGTTGCTAGAAAAACCTTGACAAACGTTGCTACGTAACAAAGAGTAAACAAC
>JAHZNA010000632.1:0-12134 GCA_027743935.1 Sinodicranocentrus sp. ZH6 | reverse complement strand
TACTTTAAAGTTAATGAAGATGGAAAACTTGACTGCAAGATGTGTGAAAACTTCAAAAATAAGGAATACACTCGTCATCGTGGTTGGTATAATTTTGAACGTCATTTGGTAAAACAACATATAAACATACAATTTCATTAAAGATAAAATAAATGATAATAAATATATTCACCAGTTATATCTTTGAAATTTATTCATGCAGACGCAAACACATAAAGTGCCTTATGAAAATTTTAAACCATCACTAGCTGCAAAAAATGATATATCGAACTTCTTTCTACCCCTTGTAAAGAGTAATGTTCAAAGCTGTCAAAGCTCACATTACCGATGTGATGATCCTAGACAAATACGATTTGAAAGTGACGTTCTTGATTTTATCGCAATTGATGGAGTGCCATTTAATATAACTTCACGCATTGGGTTTGTAAAACTCATCAAAAATGTAAATGCATCGCTTCGTATACCTTCCAGAAGATCGGTCGGGCGAAAGATGCAAAAGCAACTAGTTAACGTATGATGTAAAATAATGTATTTTTAAGAAATATAATGGATGGTTAAAATTATCAAATAATACACTTGTCAAACATTGAGTTTTTCATTAACGATTGCAGATCAAACATGAGCACAAGGCAAGGCTTTCTAAAATACAACATCTTCATTTCAGTTTGGACTTATGGACTTCAATATCTAACCATTCAGTACTTGGAGTAAAAGTGCACTTTATTTCCAACGATTGGAAAATGCAAACTCTTACCATCGGTTTCATGCATTTTTCGCATCGAAAGACGGGTCACAACTTACGCCTGTTTTTAAAAACTTTCCTCGAAAAAGAACTACAAGTTAAGCCATCACAAGTAAGTTACAAGCTAGCTTGTATATTTTATCCGATTAAATCTCAAGTTTAATTTTGTAAACAAATGTGCATTTATTTAGATTTTTTCAATTATGGCTGACAATGCCTCGGAAAATGTTAAAGCTTTTGAACTTGAAGAATTCAAAAGCGATGAAAATGAAACGTATGACGGTGAAGAAGACTGGCAAACACTATCTGATTCCGATGAAAATGATGAGGATGAAAACTTTCAAATATTTGACGATGTTCAAATTAACCAAGAAATCGATAACCAGGACGCAATCCTTATCGATGAGGAGGTCGAATATGCAGCTAACTGGACACTCAGTCATTTTACTCGACTTGGCTGTGTGGCACATGCGATTCAGCTAGTGATTAAGGATTGCATAAGTTCAAGCAATGTCGTAAAGGATATGGTGGAAAAAGTGAAATCTGTTACTTCGTTCTTTCACAAATCGTCCTACTGGAATTCCAAACTTTTAAAAGCTGCTAAACTCACAGTTGTCAGTATCGGTGCGACAAGATGGAACACGGTTTATCTGGCATTGGATAGACTGGTTGAGGTAAACTCGGTAAATTATTTTATACATAAGGATCATTAAATCAAACAGCATCACAAAAATCCATTCGTTGAATTCTAGGTCAATTTCATCGACAAATTAAACAAAGTCCTCGTCGAAGCAAAACATGCAAACCAGAAGTTCAGAGTAAAAGTTCCCAATCCATTTTCACCAGCAAATGTTGAAACGATTAAGGACATGCATGCAATACTTGGACTATTAAAAGATTTAACTGATGATATTCAGGCTGATACCGTTACATCATCGTTAGTTATACCTGGCATCATTTATTTGCACAATTGTAATTAACCATGCGATGTACAAACTAGTTTGTAAAATTGAAAATCAAATGGTCTGGTAAAACAAAATGGATTTTTCTCTGCAGACCTGCTTGAGGTTGACATTAAATCGGACGATCTTACGGCATTTCGAAATAATTTATGCATGGCGTTGGTTGAAAGATTCGCTTCTCCAATTCAAGAAAGCTACAGAGGCCGTGGACCAAGAAAGCAATTGCTGAAGGTGTTTGAAAATAAACTGTATATTCTATCAACAATTCTAGACCCTAGATTCAAGCTTGAGCCATTCGAAGGTAAAATCACTTCGTTTCTTTATGTTAAAATTTAATTTACTTGGTGTCAATATTGTTTTTCTTGTACAAATTTCAGTTGATGTCCCTGATGTTTACAACTTGCAGCAACTCCGTGGAACCAAAACTAATGCACTTCAAATTTTAAATGCTCTTGAAATGACTGAAGACACCATAATGGAATGTAATAGCTTGAACGACCTTTCTGAAGCTTCTGCGGAGGTCCGGCATGATACTGACAATAAATGCTTGCCAAGTGAACAACAAAATGAAGAAGTCGAAAACCAGCCATGTTCTGCCAACAAAAAGCGTCGTCGTGGGGGTATTTTTAACCGAGCTTCCAAGCGTCCCGACCTTACAGCAAGCTGTAACTCAGATTCGTCATCAAAGGCAGGGACTAAATTGACACTAGAGGAGGAAATCGCATCGTATTTGATTGAAGAACCACTTAGTATCAAGGAATGCCCTTTACTGTATTGGCGAAGAAAGCAGCTTGCTTTACCTCTCCTTAGTAAACATGCAAAATTGTACCTGAGCGTTCCTGCTAGTTCTGGAAGTGTTGAAAGGCTTTTTTCAATTGCAGGATCAATAGCTAGAGCTAGGCGATCTCGAATGCAAATGAAGACTTTGGAAAGCATTTTGCTTTATCGTGACTGGCGATTATCTATGTCCATATAGAAGAGATTGATATGTTTAACGTACAATATATCTTTTATTAAATGCGAAGGGTCTTTCATTTATCCGTTCAAGCTAGCTTGAAATACTATTTACTTTCGTATTAACAGAATTTTTCTTATCACACAATAATTGTACACGATAGCTTGTATTCATCACGTAGTTAGATATACAATTTTTTTAGTAATATCTTATTAATAAAATATTTCATTGTTTACCACTCTGTACAAGCTAGCTTGTAATTACGAATAAACAATATCGAAAAAAACTATTTTTTTGATGAATTCCTTTTGAAAATTTCTCTAGCTTTAGCTTCACCAACTTTCTGAGATAATTTCTCAAATCTTCTCTGGTTTAAATTTTCCCTGGTTGTGCTATTTTCTTCTCTGTTTAACCAAGCCCTGTAGTTTTCTCTGATTTTTGGAAAAGGACATGCCCATGCTGGTCCATGTCCTGTTTTTAAACAGTTGTGGCATTCTATTTTCCGTATTTCCGCAATATATTCGCCATCAGTTTCAATTATTTTTTTCAAAATTTCTGCTTGCCAAGGCTGGCTTGATGTTAGGTCACTTATACGTTTATCAACGCTTCCTAANTATTCACCAACAGTTTCAATTATTTTTTTCAAAATTTCTGCTTGCCAAGGCTGGCTTGATGTTAGGTCACTTATACGTTTATCAACGCTTCCTAATATCCTCTTAATTTGTAGAATGTCGGGGGATTTCAATTTTGCAAGACTTAGTAGCTTTTCAGGTTGAACGGCCTTGAAAGGTTTTTCATCGATAATTTTTGCCATTAGGGACCTCCACTCAATCATTGAACAAAATATCTTCTTCTCATCTTCTGATAAATAAGAAACGATGGGTCGCAGCGTAGGTTTATCTTTCCTTGTGCTTAAAAGTCGCAATTCATTACGAGATTCCATCTCGTAATCGATTTCAGAAGCCTTTTTCTGAAGCGCCGGTGAAACTTCCTTTAGCTTCGTTTTCGTTTCTTCGCAGGCTAAAATGAACATATTTCCAGGGGGTTTCCTTTCCAACATCTGAAAGAGCTTGAATCAATTAATTGTACAAGCTAGCTTGTAAAATTACTATCAATAGTATCGTTACCTCTGCTCGTAGTTGATTAAACACACGAAGAAGCACATGTACGTCATTTGTAGCATATATTTCTTGCTCATATGTTAATCCATTTCCTGGTCTGAGCCTCCAATCTGATAATGTTTCCTCGTGAAACAGATGTTTTAATTGATTGAAGACACGAAGAAGCACATGTACGTCATTTGTAGCATATATTTCTTGCTCATATGTTAATCCATTTCCTGGTCTGAGCCTCCAATCTGATAATGTTTCCTCGTGAAACAGATGTTTTAAATCTGGATAATACAGCATTGCCAGTTTTGTAAATCCGATTGCAGTTTCTCCATAAAGTAATCGGTACATAATTTGCACATCCACGGCTGCCGCTATAAATATACCAAAGTCTTTCTGAATCCATCTCACGTCATTAGTTAAGTCATGGCAGATTTTCATATACTCCACCGATTCCAAGATGGTTTTTAACTCAGTTGAGATTTCGTTGTGTATAACAAAAGGATCCAGTAAATAGTCTCCGTAGTCCCAAGTTCCAATCTGAATCAGACAAATAAAGTCTAAAACACACAAATGTTTATTAACCTCAAAGTACAAACTAGTTTGTAGAAATTAGTTTCATATTTAATCGCTAGCTAATTTTTACTGCCAATAATTCAATACCTGTTAAGGTGTGATGGTTGCAAACTTCCACATCTAGAGTGAATTCTGGACACTTTTTTAATGTTTCCATAAACGTTTTAAACTCTTCAGTAGTTTGTACCCATTTAGGATTTGGAGCCCCTGTGGCGTAACATCTTTTGTTGAGACTTCGCGATTGTATACGTTCTTCTGCAGGTTCCCAATTTAAAATGTTTTCAAGATTGGGGTTAGGATCGATGTGAACAGTTCCAAAGTTCATCTGGCGCATCCTCCGCATAAGATCAGGGTGTGTATCCTGTGGTCGTTGAAGTTGAAGTTCTTCAAATTTTTTATCCCATTCTTTGGTTTTTTGATGATATAATGCTGCCTTTTGTTTCTTCTTACTACCACTAGCTCCGCCAGACATCATAAAGTTGTAAAATTCCAGCAAATAGTCCCTTCTCATTTACAGTTTAACTGTTAAGTACAAGCTAGCTTGTAAAAACCGTTTTAATGACAGTAACAACTGTCATGTGAAATTTCGTAAATGATAAAATGAAGGTAAGTTTAATATTTAACTATTTACTTAATCAACAACACTGTAAACTTAACAAAATAACAGCTGGTCCATTTGATGTATACATCCAAAGTAATTATATGTGTAATGTAGTAATTAACTATACTTTTTGGCTGATACTGATGTGATTTTACTTATCTGCAAAGTAATTATTATCAGCTGCTGTCAGGCTGGCATGTTAATTCAATAAAATAAATTTTAATGGTTTGTTTCAATCTTTTTGGTTTTTATATAAGTATAGATAGGTAGGTAGGTATATCGTACGTGTATTAGTTGGATAATTTGTTGTTTGGTGAATGAGTGCAATGAAGAGTGTGTGGTAAATATATCGTGTGTGTGGTGTTTGGTGTGGGGGATGTTTATTTTTGGTAAATGAGTGCATAAAGAGTGTGTGTTAGAAATCTTTTAAATTTATGCGGGCTGTGGTGAGTGGGGGCAACTTTTTATGGTTCCGGGGAGTGGTGTTGAGTAGGGTGTCAATTTTTTTCATGGCTTGAGTGCCTAGTGGAGTGGGGGTAATTTTAAACGCCCAAGACTGGTNTCATGGCTTGAGTGCCTAGTGGAGTGGGGGCAATTTTAAACGCCCAAGACTGGGTGGTAGCCCTCTAAATTGTTAGCATACTTTTGGTAAATTGATGTAATTTTGAAGAGCAAAGTGAAAGGATAGTTTTGGCGTATGCAGCAACAGACATGCTCACGCGAAAATTTTATTTAGTTACATTTATTTTGAAATCAACACATTGACGATATGCATAAGCTGAATTATTTGTACTTGTGAATAGTTGAATACAGTGGAATTTGATTGTTAGTGAAATCTTAAAATATCAATATGTCAACCACAAATCCACAAGATATTCGCGGACTCCCTCCAATGCTTTCCGGTACTGTTGGAAGTCACTTTCATAACCCTCCTAGCAGCAGTGGCTCTAGCAATAGTGTCAATACTCATCACAGCAATCACACAGAAGATCTCAATGGCGTACTACCAGCTTCCAGTAAATCTATTGGCCGTCCTGGACCTGCAGATATTACACGTCTCACACATCCGGAACTTGTTCAAAGAGTACGCAAGCTAGAGGCTGATTTGGTAAAGCTTGCATCAGATCATAATCACATGATTAGAGAAGCGAATCACCGTATTCAGGTAATTATTTTCCTTCAAATGTAAGTAGGTAAATTACTTTTCATTCACTCATTTGAAGCTGGATTAAGTGTTTACGACATATTTGTACATACTTGATTGTACAATAATAATAAAATCCAGATTTGATATATTTTAAAGTATTTTCCCCAGGTTTTCCAGTTGTTCTCAAAAGTCTGACTGAATTCGTAACATTCTAACTTTACATTAATAAAGCAAAAGTTCTTTCAATGTCTGCTATAGGCTTGTAGCTCATGCTCAGCCAACCATGAAAATCCAGCCACAATATCAGAAGTCTTCCATAACAAAATAAATACCTATATTGTACATATACAACTTTGATTTAGTATGCATGAAGTTAGCAAATATGAGTACTTTCATTCTGCTCGCATTTAATGGTTTAACTTGGAATGCATGGCTCAGACTTGAAACAAGAGAGAGTTGAGCTCAGCCAGCTGGAAAAGCAATTGTCTTGTAGGGTTTTGTTGGGATGAGGAGAGTACTGACAATTGAGTACTATCTGAATCATTGTTTCAATGTATTTGCATAGGTACAAAATACGGAGTTGGGAAATCTCAAAGCTACTACGGGACGCCTTGAAGAGGACAACACTGAACTCCGGGATCTATGCTGTTTTCTCGATGATGATCGCCAGAAAGGAAGGAAGCTAGCAAGGGAATGGCAGAGATTTGGCAGGTATACAGCTTCTGTAATGAGACAAGAGGTTGCAGCGTATCAGTCCAAGTTGCGGGAGTTGGATGTCCGTCAGCAGCACCTTCTTTCTGATAATCAGGAGCTAAAGGTATGAATATTTTCACATGCATGTATACTTTACAATATAATTATATGTTTATGTATGCAATAAAATCCGTACAAAACTGTATGCTTCCTCTGCAGGAACTGTGTCTTTACCTTGACGAGGAGAGAAATCAAAATGCATGCAGTCAGTGCGGAGCAACAATTCGAAGAGACGATGGGGATGGGAGTAGTTCCGGTACAAATCCTGTGGAGGAATATAACAGTCATAACTCTACCACTATGAGTGAGTCCACATTGAGTAATCCCAGTATCACAAGTGGTCAGCCTCCTGCTAATAGTATTGCTTACCGTGAGGAACTAGCAAGGGAAAGAAATATTTTGAGCAGTATGTCAACATAGCACAATGAATAAAATGCTTAAATGAATGCGAAATTCATGTAACTTAAGAAAGTCTTAAAATATTGTATGTTGGTTTTTAGGCCAAATAGTTGAATATGTAAGACGCCTTGAACGCCGAGTAAGTGAATTAGAAAAGCAAGAGACAGTTCAATGCCCAGAATCCGTACTGAATGCCCTGCAAGTTCTTCAGGTGTGTCAAGGATTGGAAGATGACGATATTGGAGATCAAGAGAAAGCATTGGTTCGACAAATGTGTAATGTAAGAGCTTCATTACCTTATAGCTTCCTTGAGATGATTGCTTTTGGGAAATTTATTTGAAAACTTTAATTTTTATTGCATGTATTGCATATAGGTTGTCTGGAAAAAACTTGAGGATAATCCGAAGTTGTAATACGGCATAAATTCTCCGGTTAATCTGTGCATTTTAAATCGCATGCGATGATAACAAATGTTCCTAAACCTTATGAGTTTTATGCTCAGTAGACAATCAATACAAGACGACAAGACTCGAAACGGAAGTTGAATTGATTTGATTGTTCATGTATGTTTTCTTGTACAAATACGAGCTCTTTACTGGTTTGCGAGACCAACAAAATCTAAGTGTTCGAAAATTACAGTTTAGGTTATGTTCTTTTAGGTAATCGTGTGTAATTGAGACAATTAAAGCTATTTTTCTACAAGATAATTTACAGCGTTGTTCGCTGAGTATATGAGGTGTATTTGTAACGAAATTACCAGTGTACTTTGTATTATTTAATTTATACAAAGGTATTAAAGTATAGTAGGACTTTTAAGAGACGTACGTATAGGAAGATGTAAAAGTGAATTCGAAAGATTTATAAAATTTTAATAAATACGAAATCTTATTATGTAATTCACAAATTGAGTTTGATAATTACTTGAACCGAGTACACACTTCATACAGCTTCTTAAATAGCTTTATTTCAATCATTATTCGGATTATGAGACATTTAAAGACAATTTCAACAACTTATTTCACAGCCGATTATATACGTGCCACTAAATTACGTCTTTTTGTTGTCTTCTTTCAATGTAACAGTTCGGTTAAATACCAGCTATGACAAAAAAATTAATGTTGTATATTATATTAATTTTATGTAATAATAATGCAAAGAAATATTATTCACTTAATGAATTCTCACTTTATCAGCGGTGGTGTCGGTATCAACCGAAAAGAATCCTACACGTTCAAACTGATACTGCATTAGAGGTTTGCTGTTTTTTATATATTTATCTGCCAAAGCCCGTTTGATAACAAGAGTATTATCATTGCAGTCTGAGAGAAACCCATTAGGGACTTGAGTTTGATCTTCTGGATTTTTGTGTCTAAATCTGAGGGCATGAATATTATTATTTAGTACTTAGTTCAGAGCGCCAGGTTTCAGAAACAACTCATTCTAGTAAATCAGCTTGAAATATAGAACTTACAGTTTCTCATAGAGTCGAACTTCAACGTCCATGGGGTCACTAACCCAGTGTATAAATCCCTTGGGCTTCGGTGCACTAGTAACACTTTCCGCCTTAACATTTATAGATTCGATAGACCCATCCGGTCTATTAATGATATCTTGAAAAGTGATCACAATTCCAGCATGTCTCAAACCTACGGACTGATTCCTAGCAAACCTTTTATAATCCTTATCTGCTTTCTAAATGTAAATATAAAAAAAATGTCAGAATATCCTCGATGATAATTTTTTCCAATGTCATTTTAAACTTAGAGTTACCTCTCTAAAATCATCCTGATCAATATAAATAATATTACGGAAGACAACTTTGTGTGAGGCACTTTCTGGAGTGGAGGGGAAATCTGGTACTTCTATAGAGTCACCTGGTGGCGTGTACCCGTCGAGAACGACCTTAATCGGGTCCATTACAACCATTGTTCTAGGCGCAGTTATGTTCAGTCTATCTCGAACACAAGCTTCAAGCATTTCAGGCTCAACTATTATTGTAGCTCCTGTTATGCCCATTCTTACGCAAAAGTCATTGATAGCTTCTGAAGGAAATCCGCGTCGTCTCAATGCAGGTAAGGTGAACAATCTTGGATCATCCCAATCTGACATGTTTGAAAGAAAGTTATAACATTGTTGTTTTCATATGAAACAAGATATATGTAATATTCCTTCCACTTACCTGAGCCCTGCTTCGGATGGGGTACGTACCGCACTCTTAAACGGGGGAAATTTGTAAACTTTAGTACTACTCAATTCTTATGACTCGCAATTTGTTAATGACATCTCATTAATACCTATAAGCCACTGGGTCTTTTTTTCCTTCTTCGAGAGTTATTTTCATTCTCAATGTTGCTTCCCCTTCAGCGAACATTCCATTTTTCATATCCTGAAATCATGGATTTTATGTTCTTATTACAGATTTCAGAGAAAATCACATAAAAATATTTTCACATATGTGCAGAATGACGGCACTAACTTCGAACAATCCTAGATTAGTTGCAATACTCCTTTCCCGATATGGTGAAACAGGAGCATCGAATCCCTTTACTTCTTCAGCTGTTTGGTGGCAAACGAATGCCAACCCATTCTTGATAAGTAATACGGCAAATTCATATAGCTCGTTGAAGTAATCCGACGAATGTGTAATTTTGTATGGTTGATATCCTGGCAAATGTAAATGAAAATAACATTAAACAATCAACTAGGCAATGTTAAAAGATAGTCAGATTCTTCATATTCTTACCTAGCCATTCGACCATATCTTTAATGCTTCTAAAGAACCTTTCTTCCTCCTTTTCAGGGTTTGTATCATCATATCTCAAAAAGCAGATACCATCGTGCGCTTTCGCATAACCGAAGTTGATATTGATTGCTTTTGCATGACCGATGTGCAAAATACCGTTAGGTTCAGGAGGAAATCTCGTCCGCACCTAATAAAACATTGAAAAATAGTCTTGCATATTGAAAACGTATTCGGAATAAACCCCGGTCCTTCGATTTTGTGAATTTTCTTGAACAACCCACTAACCTGACCATTAATTCGATTTGCATGCTCCGCTAGTGTCGTCAGAACACCAGCAGAAGTAGGATAACCATCAGTTGTAAAATTTTTCCCCGATTTATGAAATGGCAATCCTCGAAGTACTTCCATTCGTGATTCCTCAGTTGATAATGCTACTTCTTGTTCTAAATGTTATGAATTATAAAAACTGAGCAATGCCACGCTAGTTATTACTTCTAACACGTTAATAAAGGATTATCTTATCTTATCTTATCTTATATTTTACATCTTAAGTCAAAAACATTAGTCGATTAAATTACTTGCAACTTTTTCAGTCTTTACAGGCCCTTTTTTCTCTGCGTTACTTTTGGCATCCCCCTTTCCTTTCTTGTTTTTTTGATCTGGAGCAGCAGGTCTAAGATCATCTTCCGTCTTTGGACCCAACAATATTCTTATTTGTTGATCGATTTCATTTTTTACTTTGCCTCCATCTGCCCACTGCATTTTCGGCACTCCACGAATTTGCGTCATAATTGTACCAACATTAAATCGATACCTTAACAGTTAACAAAAAAACAAAATAAAAGTTAACCGTTGAATGCAATGCTAGGTACATCATAAGGATATAATACCATACCTCTTCTCAATAATTTCAGACTGATATTTTGTGACAGCATCCTTTACAAGTTGTTCAATATCTTCATCCGTCACATCAATCCCTATTCCACAAGCGTCCTTGAATGCCTCTAAATTCAATTGTCCGTCAGCGAGATGGTCTATCAGATACTTTACAGCGGCTTCAATAAAAATACTTTGGTTTTACCCTTAATCTTGTAAGCTATGATTATCGTTGTCCATGTCCATAACATCATCCAAGGAAATAAGATGTCTTACCATTAACTCTTTGTTCGTTATCTAAATCTTCCTTCACAATACTTTCGATGAGAAATTTGAGGTAGTTTCTTATGCTGGGCTTTAACTTCCCTACCAGATTATAAATTAAATTTGATGCCTTCTTACTAGGTTCCTTAGAACTTACCGCGGAATGCTGTAAGCAAATATAAATACCACATGTTGTATATTGTTGACAAATAATAGATAGGTAGTCAGTTATATTTTAATAACAGTTGAATGTCAACTGTCACATCAATAACTAATTATATGTCATACCAAATCCATTGCATCAAACAAATCTTTGCTCAACGATTCATTCTTAAGGGTCTCTTTAGCTTTCGCTTCTGTCATCTGGTAGAACGCCACCAAGCGATTAGCATTCTCTTCGGCCTGATAGTACAATTAAATTACGGTGTCAGGATAACTTTTTTGGGATACATGCGTAAATAAAAGTAGAAATTGGTGTTTAGTGGACAATACCCCAGGTTTGGAAATTCCAGTAGCAGTATTCTTTTTGCTAGAATTTTCCGGCATTTTGAAACTGACAACAGTTGATAGAAGTCGTCAACGAGCAGACAGCTGGCCACAGCGAGCGGATGATGGATGTTTTAAGATGGAAGTGAAACTGTGTAATGTGTCGACTTCACTTGATATGTTGTACGTATGTTAAATCTTCAAAATCGAACAACATACTCGAAACGATCAATAATCTTCCAGAAATATTTTAAACGAGATCCAGACACATTCTGAGTAACAGTGCATGTTATGTATTATATTATAATTATAAACACGATAACCGGCAGACCTCACTCTGCACTTGTTGAAATTTTCACTTTAAAAAAGTGAAAGGTAGCAACACTAGCAACTTTTGGTTCCTTAGAATGATAATGTGATGTGGGTTGAAGTAAGGCAGCGGGATTGAATACATCCTCACTATACATCCTCACTATACATCCTCACCATACATCCTCACCATACATCCTCACCATACATCC
>JAHZNA010000631.1:0-31651 GCA_027743935.1 Sinodicranocentrus sp. ZH6 | reverse complement strand
GCTGACACGAGTAATCCGATTAGGAAGCTTCTTAAGTTAGCCAAGCACATTGAATTCTTGCCACATATAACACAGGTAATCAAAATAGGATGGAAGGTTAAGAGGATATTGATACTGATGTTGGGTGGAGAACACAAACACAAGAGAAAATGTAAGACTTCTAAGCCCTACACGCTACATGATATACATGTACTTTAAGCAACTTGCCATGGAGTAGGCTGAAAACTAGAGCAAACATGCAGAGCAGCTAATAGTTTCTTTGAGAAAATTCTTAGGTAATACGGTAAACAGGAGAGAGAGAGTATTGGTGTGGAGGAAAGTGTAATTTTGAGAAAATTGTTTATTCAACGGATCTAATTACACAGGCGTAAAAATCCTGGAAAAGTGTGACGGAATAAGGGAGGCGGAAACTTGCTAGGGATCGAGGGTATGGGTATAATGCAATCAATATAATTTTAATTTACAACTTTCCAGTCAGATACTACAGCCAAAAAGTTTTCATAGCAAGGCGCACGGGGTGGCGTAGATTTTTTTCTTCTATTTTCATGGTTCTCCTTGGCGTTTGTCATTCCAGAGTAAGTGAAAGTAGGGAGAGCGAAAGCATGATAAATGATGAAGTGAATACGTGACTAGAAGTTAATTTATTCCTTTTCTCCTTTCTCCCCTTCTCGTCAAGGATATGTGAAAGGAAAAAGGGATTCGTAGAAAGACGAGTGTTTTTTCAAGAAGCTACTACATGAGTGAAAATAGGAGCAGTCACAAGAGGCAAGAAAGCGAGAGAAAAAAATGAAAAGAAACAGTGTACTATCTTATTTTTTTGCAAAATCGCTTTCTTTCCATAGTATTCACTTCCTTGTAATCAACAAGACCCACGGGACCACTAAGTTACAAGTAAGCTACACATTTCACAAAGATTGCAAAGGAAAATAATCGTAATTGGTCAAAGGGGGGAAATAAGAGGAATCATACAAGGTATTTTCTTCTTCTTTTCCTTCATTTTAGATGCATAAGAACACAGACAGAAGAGGAAAAACAGGAAGAAAATGAGAACAAGAAAAGAAGTAGAGAAAGGCAAGAAATGGAAAAGCAAGAGGCTTTTTCTCCAAAAGAAAGAAGGATATTTCCCCCTCGGGCAAGTGGAAAAATGTGATGAAAGGAAGGTTAAATAAAGAAGAGAGCTATAATGATCAAATGTGAGGTAAAAGATGAGAGAAAAGAAAGGGAGAGCATTCAACATCATCCAGTGCAAATATAAGCATCACAAGCCGCAGTGAAAGGAACATTCATCCAGAGATCAACACATGGAATGTCGGAAGGCGGCGAAGTTGCTGAAAAGGGAAAGGGAATAGTATAGTGAAATTTGGGGATCTATTGCGAATAAATGGTTTTATGTAATACAAGCTCTTACATTTATGGCTAAGCATTTCCTCCTAGTTTTATTACAGCCGGGAACGTTTGTGGATTGGAGATGATTGGAAAAGTGTAAAAGTGAGTTGTAAAATGATACGATGAGGGATATTACGTAAAACCAGAAATGATAGCTACATTCATAAAAGGGTTATTACATCTGTGAAGGAATGAAAGGAATGCTGGATAGGTATATGGGTATCGTGTGTGTGTGTGTAAATGGATATGTGTATATTACTTCCATTTATATTTTAAGAAATTTTTCTTATTTTTTTTTCAAACTTACACGAAGTGTTGAGTCCCAGCTCGCTGTACAAAATGCCGTGCCATCAGGAGAGACTTTGAGACATGAGACCCTGTTATCGTGCCCGTAGAGTATTGATATCCGATGACATTTTAGACTATCCCAAACGTTCACCGTGTAATCACTATAACCCGCAAAGAGGAGTCTTCCACTGTGTGAGAAATCTACTGTATTGACTGCAAAGATTATCGATTCTTTTGAGTAGACGGCTATTTCCCGATCTGCTCTCAAGTCGTACAGTCGGCACTGTCGAGAAAGAAAGGGGAAGAGAACGACAATGAAATGAAAGGTGAAGAAGAGAAATAACAAAGAAGAAAAAAAGGGAATCACATCATGTCCACTAAGAATGCAATAAAAGTGACTACAACCTACGTTGTGAAACGAGAGCCATTCAATCTTTACCTATTCTCCACCCAAATGGTGGTAACTAAAGGAAGGTATTGACTTTCATTTAATCGTGAGCAGAGTTCTACGTCTTTTCAAATGTAACTTGAGAAGTTTTTCACTCCAAAGGAGAAACTTTACTTTTATTTTAGCTTGTCTTACGTCAATAGAGCTCAACTTGTATAAAAATAGACATACGAGTGCTCATTTTCTTTTGCTTTTTGAACAAGAGAAAAAGTCCGCTAGTCGTTTGGAAATGAGTAAATTTTGAACTGAAGAAAAGTGGAACTGAGTAATAATACAGGGGCTAAATGGAAAGTATTTAGTTTGAGGTTATCAAAGTAAACATACAGTTGCATCGTCAGATCCAGTAGCTATTGCGTCTCCACTCGGATGAAATTTTACTGTATTGATATCACTCTCATGACCATCAAACGTTTGTACACATTGGCCGGTTCTCATATCCCATATCAATGCTTTTCTGTCGCAGCCCTGAAAATAAAAATGTTTGAAAAACATAAATTATTGGCCAGAGGTAAATGAATGACGAGGTGGATTTATTGCGTGAAGTCAGTTGCTAAACATTCATCAGTACGCTCCATGCCAAAATTATGTATACATCAAGGCCTTATACAACCATGGTTATGGTTACCGCTGTACACAACAATAATGGCTGTATAACGCCTTTGTATACATCTATCTCCAAACGTCATTTGAATAATGTAATAATATAAATTTTATTGACTTACAGAAAGTAATGACGGGCAGAGAGATTCAATTAAAATCAGGATATATATGCAGGAAATCCAATTTCCCAGCGTAATTATCGGAAGAAAAGTGATTTTGTCTTGGGTGGAGAAGGAAATGGGAAAATGAGGTTCTTCTTATAAGGCTAATTTAATATAGATGTAAAAGTTATAAGAAATAAAAGTAACCTGATAGTCTGAGTAAGGAAGGAATGTACAACAGGCAGTGTAAGAAGTATGCGTTCCCACTGGCTTTTTCCGTTGGGTTGCGTCATCTTCCAAGGAAAGCGGGTACACGGTAACTTTATTATCCAACCCGCTGTAAATTATTCACCAGATCAAATTTTCATTTTATTGATGATCCAGCTCACAACGGAATAACAACAGGATATGGTGTTGTGTACACACAAAAAATTGCTTGGCTGCGTTAGCTTTCTCATTTCGCGGTAGAGTTACAACATGCTTTAAATCAGCCATGTCTTCTTAACATAATTATCAATCTGATATTATATACGTGTATTATATGAATATTCTACTCATATAGCTAACAATACTTGTAGTCACAGCGTACTTGCAATTGTAATTAATTAAATGGATGCGGGATTGGAGAGGATGTCAGAGATGGAAAATAATTAATTACCCGCAAGCGATCACAGTTCCTGAAGGACCATATGAGCATGCCATCACCCATGTTGTGGGCATTGCGATGGCATGCTCCTTGTTGGTGGTGAAAGCATCCCAGATTATTACTTTACCGTCCTGAAAAACCAATATAATAGACTGAATGAATGAATTGCATATAGTTTTCTATACTACTATATAACTCTCGTAATAAAATCTACTTTTCCATATAAAACAAGCACGCTCTTCACGCAGAGCTTGTTTGGCCAAGCGCAACATTCAATTTGGTAAGCTCCAAAGACGTAGGAAGCATAGAGCGGGTTCGGTTCCGACTTTCCGATACAAACACATGCAATGCTCTGTATACTTTCCTTCAATCCTAAGCCTGGGAGGCTTTTATAAAAATATATTCCGACAACTAGCCCAATCAATTATTTATTTTACCTGCGACGAGGACACAACGTGGCGCTTGTCCTGTGACCAATCCACACACAACACCTTGCCTTGATGACCTTTGAGAACTCTTCTTGATTTGATGTTAAGTTGACCAACATTTTCAAGTCGTTGAGCTACCGTTGACACTGTGAACAAAGTTATGAAAATCGTTTGTTATCAATGGGCAAATAGGATTCTTTTTATGTGTATATTTTAAACAAGCATCGAATCTCGGAGCACTCGTCCTTTTTAAAATTCCTACAAAATGTAAATCTGAGAGGAGACGCTTTCATTTCTTTCAACCAACTCAACCACACTCATATATATGGTAAGTGAACATTTATGTAAAATGTATAGTAGTCGCATTATTCTAGAAACTGAACGCTCGGATACCTTAACGATCTCCTCGCATTCTCCCATTCCAACATTTCATAACGAACCAGACATCTGAAGTGGTCTCGAAGGGAATGCCTGAAAGTCATGTAGTGCATATCTATACTCCAATGTACATATCAATGCACACCGGAAAAAAAAGTGAACAAGTGGAAAAGTGGGAAAATGGTCCCTGGCTACATGGAAAATACATCTTTCGTGTATTTTTTTTTCGCAGAAGCAAATATTAGAGGTCGTAAATTCCTTAGATTTTTCAACTGTCATGAGCATGAAGTCTTCGACTTTTCCCCTCTCCCATATTATTTGTTCACTTACACTTGGTTTGCTTCGATTGAGCTGAGTTAGCACAGAGAGGAAAAAGGGTATACAAGGCAAGTGTATTATTCAATAGTTCCGAGTTGAGAAAGTTAAGTAGGTACATCTCTAGGGAGTTATCCGATAAAAAAGAAACACAGGAAGAAGGAATTACTCGAGCTTGTTATTGTGGACCTTGGTTTTTATTGATATTGGAGGAAAGACATTCCTTGCAATTTTAGTTAACCTTATATAAGGAGACGCAACACGGGTTAAAAGCTTGTAAAGGTCGGTTTTCTAGATATCAGCAGGATTGACTGGGAAAATTATGTATCATGGTCTTTCCAAGAAGCCAATATTAGTTCCTACTACCATGAAATATTCTCCACTAAAGATTGCATCAACTCCGAGTTGGCTCGGCTTTCCAGGAAATTGATACAACTTCATCAAAAATTTATGCTTGATAGAGCTACCTTCCTTTTGGTAAAGTGTATGGGTATGGATATCAAGTAGGGATTAAGTGGAGTCTATGTTTTTCGTCACACTCGCTACGTGTCCATTTATACCATACACTGGCTGGAGTATAACTTTTTATGTGATTTTCATCACACAACCCCGAGGACTAAGGATTCTTCAAGATTTATGCAAGTATCGAGTATCAGACTGTTGTGCATTAAAAGTTTTATGTATCTTGGAATAATTACGAGCTACGAATAGACAAGGAGCATCGTTCGGAATAGCAATTCAGACTTCAAATAGGATGGTAATAATACATTGGAAAATATAAATAATGGCATAATAGCTGGTAGAGGTAATATGCAAGATAAATACTAAATAGCCATGGCTGGTTTCAACGAATTACACCAAAGTGTAGTAACAGTGTATTGACTTTTTCCTATTTTAACCTTAACTTTGATAACATTACAACGCTCCTGCAAATTATCTATATATCATAAAAGAATCAATTACTAATAGTAAGTATATAGTAAATATATATGGTATGTTTATTTGGTGCATGGATATCTTTACCTATTTCCTGAACGAACACATAAAAAATAATAAAAAATATTTGAATACATAACCGGCACTTCTCACACACGACTACAATGAAAATACATACTGTATTGTTAGCGGGAGTAAGGATGTGGCCATGTGGGTTGTGGAAAACCTCAGACGGAAAATGACTCAATTAATCATAAATCATTTATGAATAATTTTACTGTCAATATTCTTACATTACAAATGAATGAGTCGCATCTCGCATGAGAAATTAGTATATGCTACCATTGCTACGTATACTTACAAATAAAAACTGGCGTACGTATATGATTTTTGACATATTTTATTAGCATGTCTGACTCACTCAATGTGTTGCAAGTTGCAATTTGACCTGCATGAGATCAGCTGAAAATGACTTTTTAGATAAGTTTCGGGGAATCATTTAAAATGAATAAAATGATATGATAATGGCAAGACACAGGATGTTGTTTAAGGACGAAATTGCGCCATGAAATATAAGTTTCATCATTAAAAAACTTTTTTGTCTTTTGTACTTACATGCAACGTCATTGAGTTTCTGTCTCTCCTCTTCAAGTTTGGCCTTGAGGGCTTCAGCCTCCTTTGCTAGCGCTTCGATACTTTCAGCCGGTGTATCAATTTTCAGGCTCAGATCTGCACTCATGACACAAATCCGGCCTGACCCGTTGCCGCTGTTAGTGTTCACGTTGTTAACGCTTCTAGCGTTAGAACCGGAGTTGCTTGTGACGGTCGTTGTGGAACTGGCAGTGGGGACACAATTCGAGTTCTCACGTTTGATCTGCAGTGTGGCAGATTTTTAGTCCGACAAAGCGGATATCGTCCTTCCGCAAAATTTTCTCCAAATTCTTCTTCCCTCTTTGAACACAATCCCTGTTGTGGTTTTTTTGTATGGCTAATTACGCATGCATATGTTCGGGTACATCACATATGAATCTCTGCGTAGTATATCTTCTTCAAGAATATGAAGTCCGATGCAACAAGTTCCAACTTTAGGAATCGGTAATTGTGGTATATGGTGGGCCGCTGGTGGCCCTTGTGACAATGCCAGACAATATTTCACTTGGCATGATTACACTATACGCCTCATTCAAATCTCAATCCCTACCGTCGTCATTTTCCCACTTGTAGCCTTAGTAGAACAGGCATGATCTGGCATTTGTTAGTGACTTGTCGTATACTGGATATAATTTTGCCAATTACAACACAAGATGTAAGTCTGCTACGTCTCCTTGCACAATTACGTCGTATTCTCTCAATTTTTTTTCACAAATGGGATAAAAAACAACGCTACTCAAGGAAGGTAATGACAGACGAATGAATGTGCTTCGATGGATGTAAGAATCCAGCTATACACATACCTAAATACATATACCTATGTACTTCACTCCAAAGTAGAGTTTTATTTTCAGTGAAATATCAAATGTGATGAGGAAATGATGATCCCTGTTTATTTACCAATTTCCACTGACGTTGAGAACACGGTTGAGTCAGCAGAGGATTACGGCTGAAATGCTGATGAATAAAAAGAAGCTTAGCGATATAAACAATACTGGAATTGTAGCATGATATATATATGTGCTACTGGTGTAAATTTGTGTGGAATGTTTGTTGAATGAGGATTTGATGACTGATGAGCGTGGCAGATAACACCGATCCGATAGCTATGTATAGCTTGAAGATATCTTATATCTATAGCATTGTGCGATGGCGATAGTCCACTAATAACGTATATTGAAAATCCATCAATTTCTTCTTAGAAATATTATCAATGCCAGGTAGCGCCCTGTACGAATAAAAGCTCACCGAGAAAAAAAATCAGACTGTGCGGAACTGGTGGAACTATACAAAAAAGAGTCCGAAAACTTTGTTCAATGCGGTGATCCCAAAGGGATATTAATTCCTATAGAATGGGCTGGATCCTTTGAGAGTTTTTTATTGGGAGGCTGGTGTGCACATGTAAAACTCTTCCTTGATGCTTGTTAATATCACAGTGTTTTTTGTGCAATGTCACTTGAGTTCTAGGAAGAAAATGTCACGTACGATGGAGGAATGAAGCACGAGAAGCGATGTGATGACGATATACGGCGAAGAGACCGTTTTTCTATGCCTTTCTCTTTCCTACTCCACTTCTTTGAAAACGAATTTTTTTCCCTTCCTCAGCTCGAGATGGATTAATGAATGTAGTGAGTGAGTGAGTGGTGATGATGATGGTGGTAGGGAGCTGGTGCTGTTAAGGAAGAAAATTGCTGATGCAGTAAGTTTATTTATGTATGCATCTATCCTTGTTGTGGTTTGGCATTCATCGCCCGCAATATTTTCAACTTTACTAATAGCTCTCGTCTTCGTATACACAAGTTTTGTGTACCTCCAATGCTTTTTTATGACACTCCTGAAGCGACGAGAATGTATGTAAGTTGAATTTTCTGTGTGCTATTTGATACTGCGTATTAACGAGAATATTTGCTGGTAGGAGGATGTGGAATATTGGAATTGTTGGATAGAGTGGAAAACAAAGAATGCTTGATTAACGAGTGCTGGCCGTTTTGCAGTTATCAAGTGCACATAAGTCGTGTGTTTTTCACTCCAATGACAGCTTTCTGTTGGTAATTCAGAGGATTTGATCGATTTCTCATGGTATACACGTTATCGAACTATGCTGTAATACAACAACTTATTTTAAATTTAATGCGGTGCTCTATTTAAGAAAAGTTATTATATTGCCGTGATAATTAGCAGATTTAGCAACAAGAACTGGGAGATTGGAATTTCTGTTATGATTTTCTATGCCAGCACATCAAACCACAACAAATTCAACTCCCAAGTGTTGTTCAATACTTGTGCTGCAAAATCTTAATTGTCAATTAGCACTCTACCATTTTAAATCAGTCAATGGCAAGTACGCATATGCAAAAGGCCCTTATTCTTTACAGGAAATGTTAACAGTATTGCTTGAAAGTAGAGAAAGGTATTATTTTTTGAAATGCTCAAACTTAAAATTGGAGCTTTTTGTACAGTAACAATTTAATACTTATTGAATAAAATATATCTTAAATTGGATTTCCGCAATAATATACATTCATTTTTAAAAACTCTTCCTGTTGCACTGCGCACAAATTTTATATTTCAACTACGCACCACCATCACTGCACACATTTCTACGAGGTGTATCAATCAACTAGATAAAAATTAATTTTTAGTTGTTCCTCCCCCAGCATATTTTACTTTTCACCTTTATTCTTCCGCTCGTTATGTTAATTGCACACATTTTTCTTTCCCTTCTCCTGCTTTCCCTTTACTCCTCTGTTGTACGTTACCTTTTCACTTGTAGTGTCGCTTGTGTGTTGTGTTATTTTGTCGTACAACAAGTCGAGCAATTTTAATGAAAGTACACAAGCTACGATATCGAGTATATGTGGAGGATGAATTGAATCCTATTTCCTTTTTTATAATGAGGATAATACGACGGGAATACGGTTCAACTAATATACGTCCTTACATCACTCCACATATGTATTTTATCACACTAGTACGAATGTACTTGGATACCTTGCTGAGTAGGTAGGTTAGGTTACCCTTTTCCTTTTCTGCTTTTCACACCACACTGCTTCTACTTGCTCAGTCCAACTGCTTACTTGAAATACACACAAGGAGCTTTAGCCAATTGGCAGGTTTCCTTTTTGGCTCTCGACGACAGTCCACTCCACTCGCCTGCTTCTTCTTTTCGCTACCCTTTTCCGCTTTTGCTAATGCTCCTCTTGTATATAACCTAGAGAAGGGAAGTTGAATAATATACAGTACAACGTGCTACTGCTGCTGCCTGTATTCGAAAGTGAAGTGCTCATTTTTATCTCTGAATTTGTACGTATTCTTCTTTTCTAGTATGTGTGAGTGTGTTTCCCTGCTAGAGAAACATTTTCCAGTTGTAAGAGCATCATCCGTATCAGCAAAAAAGAAAGTACGCAAATAACACTATTTCTCTCCTCTGACCATACGACAACCAACTTTATAAGAATGGCACTAGAAGGATGAGACTCTGGGAGCTTTGTGATATGCATGATATAAAAAAAGTATGTCCCAAAACTGTGAGCTTGATGCATTCAGTTATACATATATATTTATATATACATGCGGATATGCTAAAATAAAAGACCTGAGATCAGTTGAGAGAAGAGAGGGGAAGCTTAATGTAAAAAATTTCATACCAGGAAAGCATTTCCAATAAAGTCGAGTGAAGCGCCGTGTATTTGCGAGATATGCATTCCAAGTGGAAATCAAGCCTTCCTTGTATTTCCCTCATGCCTCTCATCCTGTTCCATAAGATGTTGGAAAGGGGTAAAGTATGCGGATAGTACTCGTAGTGTAGGAAACCTCTGCATATGTGAGAAGGACGGGTGAGCTGAGAAGTAAAAGCGAACACGAGATGGTAAGTGACATGCTTGGAAACTCGGGCGTGCCCATTCCTTCCAATCGATTTCAGCACTGTTGAGGAACCAAACCGACTCTCGTACACAATATGTTATGTGAAGCTGGATATTCGTGTCTATTACGTACACGGGACACATTTCATCCGTAGTATAAATTTAGCAGAATGGTAAGCAATTATTATAGACATGGAGAGAACGGAGATACCTGCTCACATCACTTCCATCACTATTTGTTGGGGGAGTTGAAGTTGAAGGTATATATTTTCATGTAGCAGTCATTCACTCAAAGTATTTTATATGGATCGTACAACAGCACTCACACATACAGACAGGCATACTCACACACATATACCCTTCTCTGGACGGTTTGGAAAGTGTGCACAAAAGCATTCACTCTTGTTCTATGTCATCGCAGAAGTGAAACTGCTTCTGAAAGATAAAGATAAATACCTTGTTGTCTCCATGCTTTCTTCTCCCGCGGCATGCATGCTTTGCTTTTTTAGTTGTAGTGGATCAAAGCTTTGAAATAGGGGAAAAGCTTTCCTCCTTTGGATCTTGTAAGATGGGCTTGTTTTCGGAGAGTTTGAAAAGCTCTGTGTATATTTTCAGGCTAATCCTTATGGGTTCTTTCCAGTATATTTTTTGATGGAGAGGAGAGCCGACAGACGGTTTGGCACCGATTTTTTTCTTCTCTCATCATTTGTTCCTCGTTTCATCCAGTTGTGTAAAGATATTGTTATATACCTTTAATTGAGGGATGACTAAAGGGATTCCAATGACGTAGGAGAAAATCCTTTGTTATACTTTTCAACTTAAGAATAACAACTGTATCAAGAGATGGTATGAGTTTAATGGATTTTCTGTACAAAAAAAGGAGGCTGAAATTGGGAAAATCCTTGAATTTCTCATGCGTTCAACATCTTCATGCTTACTTTGGTAGCTCATATTGGTTTCAAACCATAAATCAAATTGGGTCCTTCCACTAACACGGAATGTGATAGAGTGGAAACTTTTTCTAATGAATATGCTATCGGTGTATATAGGTTGGTGGTTTAGTGGCCAACCAAAAAAGATTCAAACTTTGATCCTTCGTTGTAAGAGTTTCTTCTAGTTAGTTTATATATTTAGCATGTATGTATTTTGAGAATTCAATAATATATTAGATATGTATTACATATATCCATCCTACTACGGGTTGATCGAAACCAGTAAAGGATTTTTTTATTAACAAAGAAAGCAGCTTTGAAGTTCCTCCTACGTCATATTCCTCCTTCCGTATTGTATGTATCTCGACCTCTTATGATCTAAATGTTGAGCTATTTTGAGTACTCCGGTGTAAAAAACGTTCCTAGAATCACAAACACGAGTGGTGAGTTGCTCATGGTATCTGGAAGAAGGGAGTGAGTTCAAGTTTGATGTTGGCCGAGAAGTGGTCTGTTGGTTGTCAGCTAAAGGATGTACACAATATATACGATCTAATTTAATTACTTTTGACTCTCTTTAATAATATGTATATTGGATGCTGCCATGCTTCCTTTTAGCTACTCTTTATAATGATTTATATTTCTTGCTTCGTCGACCAATTTTATCTAGCCTTTGACCTGAAATCTAGGGACGTTTGTTGATTTGTAATTATTTCTTGAGGGAACACTCCAGCCTGGAAAATAAGCTTTAATCATTTAATTGACTCTGGGTGTATATTCAGCAAAATTAGATATTTCTCAGAGAGTGTTTGTCTTTATGCTTGAGCTAATGGACAAAAAATATTTACATTACATTTTCCCCTTGCACGGTTCTGCAACGGAGATTCCTCTTCAAGAAAAGTGTATTACGTTTCGTCGTAAAATTTGAAAAGGGGGAATACATTTGCGTAATAATGTTTCTTTCATTTTAGGAACCATTTCGCCATGCCTTTTGGAGTGGTTAAGTGCTTCCTGTAATTTAAGTCTGGAGTTGGATTTATGTCAATAAGGGTTTTTACGTAAATGGCAAAAGTTTAAATTTAGGACTGCTCTTGAATGAATGAAAGGGAAATGATGGCTGAAGTAGGGTGGATGAAGGAGTGTCGAAATACGTTACAAAGACGTTTAGAACGGGTGTGAACGGTCAAATTTTCAACTCAAGGTTTTAACTTCACGATGAGAAATACTATAAACCATTATGTCATCTCTTGATGTTACGTGTGAGTGCCGAAAAGGTAAAGAAAAAGCTTTAGGGCTCTCGGCACAAATTGAAACAATAAGGATTACAATAGTTTATCTCCCTCATGTCGTCACCTTTTGTGTCATTGTCGGTACAATTTCTTTTCCCTTTTTGTAAATCTTTTATTCGCCTTTCAGTCTTACTACAAAATTTATGCTTTTAAAAAGCAAAAAAGCAGAAGAGCAAGAGTGGAACCATAAAGAAATATTCAAGCAGGGATCTCAAAGGCAATTTCATCTGTGAAGAAGCATGACATATTTGAGTGAACACGAAAACATATGGATTCAACCATTTCACATGGAAAGACAGCTTCATTGCATCGAATTCCATTTTTATGCTTTGCCTTCAGCTCCACCACCGCATGGTTATTTTAATCGTCCTCGATGTAAACTTTTACTGTATGTCAGAATAAACATTCCCGTCGTCCCGATCACCATCACCTGTCATAACACTCGCAAACCAAGGTAGCTATTTCACTTGTTCAATTTACCAGCTTTGATATCACAGTTTTTGTAAATGGATGGAGCCCAGCCAACAAGAGAAATCTTCCATGAAATTCATTTTGGACAGGAAAACATTAAATTTTCATAGCTTTCACTCCTGCACAACAACTAACTCAACTACTCTGTTGAGGATCCTCTTGTGTACAAAAAAAGCTCCTGATGCAAGAGGAATAGAGATGTGGAATCTTTAGGTTTGTTCCTTGTGTGCGATGATGGTGACTCGAAGTTGGCTTTTATCTCTCTTCCATCTCGACTAAACGCAAGTTTTCCAAGGATATGAATAAAATATGAAGACACCGTCCCACTATTTACTTGAATAATGCACTTCTTTTTTATTCACAATTACATCCAATATGCATGTAACCACCGGATGGGATTTAATGCTTGTGCTAGGCTAGATGCTCACTCTCAAAAGCTTCTCTAATATTAGTATATCACTGCAGAATAGGGAGATTGCCATGTGTTTTAAAAACATACATTTCACTCGTGGCCAGGACAGGTAGATAAAGGTAAAGCGGAAATTTCCTTCACATCTTTGCAAAACGTGTCAATACGGAATACAGTCAAGCCGAAAAATATGCAATATGGATTATTTTATGGATTCTCTCAAATAGAATGTAAATAGAGATTTGTGTTCGTGATTCAACTTCAATCCTTATTGATTTCCTCTTGTAGAAAGAGCTAGCTGGGGATTTTACACAAATTTCAATAAAGTACGTGATTTACCGATTTCACATGAAAAAGGGAAACGGATTTTTGAAAAATAAAATCATCATCATATAAATCTCTATAACTCTTGTTTTATTGTGTAATGTCATTGAATTGAGAAGATTTATTTAAGCATAAATTGTATAGAACTTGCCAGTGTGTTCCTTAAAAATTTTCGTATATTTTTGAATGGGTGGGAATGGATTATTTTGATAAATTAATGCCCACGTTTCATTGCTTTTTTCGTTTACTGCGTGGATGTCTGCGGCTGTGAGATTATTTGAAGAATATTAGCTGTAGGCAATGAAAAGTTACAACTGAGCATAAAAATAATGTGCAAAGAGGGATCATAAACACTATATTAAATACATACATTTGAGGTTTTCTCATGGTTAAATGGTTGTGCTCAACTCTACCGCAAAAACTGGTTGTAAGTTCTAAATCAATTACATTGTCTCAAGTTGCTTTTCTATGTAGGTTCGTGGGATACATGGATTTTGAAGGCACGTTTTTCTCTTATCTGGGATTGGATCCCTATTCCCTCAATACATGGAATTCTCAGTGGATCCCACTTTAAGTTCAGAGAATGTCAGAAGAAATATCGTTTTCTTCCTCTTCTAAAATATTATTTAGGGACATGAAGACGGAGAAAGTTTAGCAGCGAAAAAGTTATCACTTTGAGAGAAGATAGGAACGGAGTGATTTCTTTCGGGGTGATGAAAGTCCTCCGGCAACTCCTATTCTTGTTGAGATGCCTATTGTAAAACTTTTATAGTGCGGTCTGATAAAAAAAACTTGAACGGAAATGTATTCCTTACGTGAATTCTCTACTGCAGTATTCCGCAGTGGGAAGTGGGAGGTTACTGGTGCAAAAATATTAATATTAAATATTGTCCAGAAAACGTATAAAATTTTATTCGCTCGCTCTACAAAGTATTACCGTACATATGGGCTTAGACATCTGGCAAGAACAACAAAAAATAGTAACAGTCCAGTTATTAAGGTCATGAAACTAATGAAACTAAAGTGGAAACAAGCTAGAGCTCGAATTGCCTGGAAGGCTGCTTCCGAAAAAACTGCCGCAATTATCATGGAAGAATCGCAGAGTCTACTATTGATCTTATTTTTCCTTACTCATAACACAATACATAATTGGATACGATAAAAATATCAGCAAGAAAAATCTAAGCATATACGAGTATGACAAGGAACTTATTTTCACATTTGTTTTCCATTATAAAATTTAAAAGCATATCATGTGACAGGAATGATTTATTAAAATAAAAATGCTCTACACTTTTTTGACACAATTATGGCACACAATGTTGTTGACATTTTTTACAAGCTGCCTCCAGCCCACGACTTTCTCCATTGAGAGGAATTACACGCATGCCATGTCATATATCATAGTGATAACGTCTTTGATTGGACATACATCTATGTGACAGGAAACTTACCATGTTTTTTTTGTGAAGATAAGACTCTAAAATAATTCTAGGATAAGAATATACTTTTTATTCATAATACACAGGATTTTACTCACCTTTAACATTCACGTAAATGTTGTTCACCCTTGACATTTATTTTGTGTGGGCAGCGCTGCAAAATGCATATTGGCGTAGGTGAATTAATGAAAAAAATGCAATTTCTAAGGTCTCCAAATATATTGTTACTTTCTTATGCTTACTACATCAGAAATATGGAAAAATGTCCTACGCTAGCATGTAGCTTATGTAGCAGTACACTTGGATGTTTTTCTTGAAGATTTGAATTTTCTCCGTTTATTTCCTGCCAGTGTATTGCAGCATTTGCCCAATATATTTGTGACAGATGAACTGTCAAAGAAGCAATACACAAAGAGAACGTCGACTACAGCTTCAGGAAAGAGGGAACAAAGAAAAGATATTATCAGTCGTGCTATACAGAATGTCATTTGCCAAGTCTTCCACTTGCTGATTGGATGGAGCAAAAAAGGATAGGATTATATGGGATTGTTGAAATGAAAGGAAAGTGTCTACAAGAACTAATGGCTCCCTTATGGCATGCAGCTTTACACATGGAAAAGGATAAAGAAAGTGACGTTGAAAGATAAGATTAGAAAGTTGAAATCGTCCGAACCACTACACCAAAGAAAGAACAGGAAGGTTTCTGTGGTTTGCGAGTCTCATTTGGACAATTAATTTCCCAGATACGTTTAAATAATCTTTTGTTTGCACATCTGCTTCTTTCATATACGCCGATTGTTATTGTTACCACTTTATAATGTGGATGGAGAGAATGCTGGCGGAAGAACAAAAGAAAATAGAGCATCTTTTTCTCATAGGATTTGCTAAAGAAAACATCGTACACAAACTCACATAGGTTTGCTTTGTGAAACACGGAGATACTTGTTAAAATGGAATTTTCTCCTTGTGTAGGTTTTAGCGGATTGCAATTTCTATTGTGCTGAAGTTAGCGCACAGCCGTTGTATCCTCAACAGACTGCACGACTCAATGCAAAATAATGTACTGCTCCAGATTTCTCTGTAAGGGAAACTATAATCCGTCTTTTAAATGTGACATTAAAATGTTAATAATCAGTATATTAGAGTATTTGGATGCCATATATACTGCAATCTTGATTATGACGAATGATGATATCAGAACATAACAGCTCACACTGCTAATTATGAATTATTAAAAAGGAATTTTACATGGGGCACTGTGAGAAACCCAACTACACAAGCCATTTACAATTAGTCTCGCACGTTTAAACGCTGGAAATGGGTCATTAATGGAACCAATTGGAATATTGATTTTGAAAAATATGTTTCGTGTTAGTTTGATAAATTAATTAAAACAGTCCAAATTCGCCATTTCCTATTGACCTATAAATTTGTTTGTTTTTACATAAAGGTATTCAAGCATATGAGGCTTTATCAATCTTCAAAGTTCAGCCTATAATTCTCAATGGAAATTCAAACATTAGTTTTTTCCAAAGACCAAAACGAAAATCCAGGAAAGTTATTTAAAAATTCATGCAAACTCCTACTTTTACAAACAAAGTACTTGGATTGGAAAATCTCAATACTGACATGGCTGACAGGACTGTTTTAGGGGCATTAAGAGAAACCTTCTTCAGTTACTTTTTATTCTATCCCACACACTTTTAAGGCAAACCGTTACAGAAATCATTGATAAAGTAAAATTACAAAAAAGGAATTTCCACTTATTTTACCCACCTGGAATCCGCGTCGTCGGACTAGTCGGAGTCATCGTCTGAGCGATCGGAGTGATGGATGAGCTCGAAATTGCTTGGCAGTTACTCAATCGGCGACACATCCAAAACTTAATCCAGCACGTACAGTACAAACATGGTCGTTCCGGTGAATTAAAGCTGGTCTGTCCAATGTTGCATGTACCTTCTCGAATAATGGGCGGACCAGACATCCAATATACTGCCAATATGTTGACAACAATGGATGAGTAATATTTATAGCTTGAAAGTCACTAAATTAAACACGTCCCTCTAATAGAACTTACCTTGGGCTCCACCAATAAAAGAGAGTACTACATTATTTGCCAAAATGCAAAAACACAAAGTGGAAAATGCAAGAGCTATTTTCATTTTTTTAATCCTCTGCTTGATACAAACTTATTATTATCTGTGAGAGCATGCAAGCTGAATTATAATTGAAAGTTGGGCGTAAATGAAGTCCCTATCAACTGCAGAGATTTCTTCTGAGTTTCAACAGGAGGTCTTTTTATATACATGTGAATACATGTATGTTATGTAGAAACAGGCAGTGTTTCCCTAATCGGCTAGTTTTAGAGGTTCATCTAATCTCTGCAATATCAGCATCAGCTGCTGTGCATAAACGTTTGTCAATTACTGCGAAAAGGAGATTACAGCAGCATATTATGGTATCATATGAGCTGCTTATATTTTCATGCTAAACTTCCTACAAACCATAAAATTCCAGGTAGATTTCAGGAGGCAGGTTGTACCATCAAAGATTTCCTCTTTGGGACGACGTACAGAAAGACGAGATTATGACGGGGATTCGTCGAGAATTAATTAACTTGCCTGACATGTCTTCATACCAGAGAGAATATTTCATGGAGAGATGCTGATGAGGCAGGATGGAGTCTATATATATAGATCATAAAGGGGAATTATAATCTCTGCAGAAAACAATATGATTTAGGAATGATGAGAAGTAAGAGAGTAAGAATACCTAAGAATCTTTTATGAATGCTCATTCCACTACGGATATAGATTATTACGCGCATTACCAACCTAGAGTATGTTTCCCCACGACTTCTTCGCCAGTTAAGCGTGAAAAGTTTTTCCTATGCATTTTTTTCTTCTACCTAGTAGTGGGACAAAACGTATAGTTTCCTTATATAGCTATCAGAAAGCATTCGTCAATTTGTGGAGAAGGCTTTATTTTACTGCCCATCCTTCTCTAATTTCCGCTATGAGTCAATATATTACAACTTTTAGATATCCGCATTAGTCCCATGATACGTAAAATGTTATAGAAATCTACGTCGCATTTCAGGACCCTTTTCCGACTCCAGAGAATAGCAAGCACATATATATAAGGTCTGATTGTGAGTTAAAGTGCTAACGCCTAAGTGAAACTTAGCCCGTCAACTCCATGAGCCATTAATTCACTCAGATTCATTTTATGAACACGATTTACAAAACCAAACTATACGTTTAATGCTATTTTGGGATTTTGGGACTGAGATTCATGTCAAATCCAGGAGGGAATTTTAGAGATGGGGAAATGGTCGAAACGGGAATTTTAATGTTGTTAGCACTATATGTGGTGGAGCTCATAATGGTAAACTTGACTTTTGTGTTTTTTCTTCTCTCCTTCCCATTTCCTTGCATGATAACTGGTTTTATTACTTATTTCTCAACTTTCCTCAATTCTTTTCCATAGGACATTGAGTAAGCTTTGGAAAATGAGGAATCTTAAGTGTGTTTCTCTCACAATGCAAAGTTTTCTGTGTCTTATTAGTATTTTAAGAGGGTGTTTCGTGACGTAATAAAATCCCTTTTTCTTTGCCTTTCTCCCGTAAATGTCTTCCAAGATAAAGGACAAAAAGTGGAGTCAAGGAATGTAAATTTTTATCCTTTTATTTCTCTTAAAACGTAATTTCCTTTTTATCAACAATAAATGATTATTGTTAGCTTTTTGTAAGAACTGTCTATGCTAAACTAACGGCTTCTCTGTATATCTCGAATACGTTGTAATAAGTATTAATATAATATTTAAATTAATATGTTATACATATTGGTAATATATATATATATATATTTATTTATTTTATTTATATGAATTTATAGCTTACTGATAATTGAGTACTTAGCCTAAAAATAACTTCGTCGTTTTTTGAATCTTCTACTTTTCTGGGTTTTTTTCTTCGTCGTAATATAAGTCAACGTGAACATAATTACAATAGTTTCTTTTCTTGCTTGCGAGTTCATACTTAAGATAATACAGTACAGTAGTAGTAGGATTTACAATATATACATTAGGTAACATAATTTATTTTGTATATAATAACACGTAGGAGTACTGTATTTTTTATTTAGTAAATCACGATAATCAATCAAATTCATGTATTTTCGCGTCATTTTTAATTGCTTTTTGGATGAAAACAGTGTGATGCTATATACTTATTTACGCAATTACGTCGATGGAGTTCGTAACGTCATTGTACAACATGTACGTAGTTCGTACACAACTCTTTGCATAGGTATAATTCGAGGATTGTTTTTTCTTTGACATTATATATTTTTATGCACTACTGATGTTTTTACAGAGTAAAATGTAGAACAGATCATGTATAACAAAAAATTCTCTTTTGATTCAGTATTATCATTTCTGCAAACAATACAGAGCGCTATACTTCTTTGGTAGTAATGTTATATATATGTTCTTAGTGTTAAATGCAATGCAAAGTTTTTTCCCAAGTAAAACTATATAAAACTGCAATGACAATTATTACACTTTTCCCCCTCAAGTACTTTCTCTAGTGATTCTCTTTTTTTATCGAAGTTAAAAAAGTATATTATAGCTATAAATACATAAGTATATAGCTATTTAAAAAAGTTACTGCTATATATTTCTTATACAGCGACTCTCTTTAAAGAGAAGAGACAACGTAAACGAGATGTTCTTTTCTTCTGGAAAATAATGAGGATTCAATGAGTTCCTATAATATATATATATTTATATACCACTTTTATTTCATTCTCTACAGATATCACGACTAAGAAACATATATGGATGTAGTTATATTCATGTTTTAAGAAATGTAAATATATATAATATGCTTTTTTGTGATTTCAGCACGCGATTCTTTCTATTGTTTAGTTTTTTTTCTTCATTTTTTACAGTCCTACACTACTTGTTTTTTTAGTAATACAATAACAACAATAACAACGGCGTGTATATACTTACACGAGAAAAATGCAGTTTTACAGTAGTCTCCTATATTTTTTTTAACATATTCCATATCCATCCAATCAGTAAAATGATTGCCAAGAGCAAAAAGATTGATTGTACCTAGACGAATGATCATACAGAGTTATTTGGAAAGAAATTGACACTCACAAGAGCAGGTTTGATTTCCTCTGGATATAAACACAGTGAGAAGGAAGGTGCCCGTGCGTGTGTTGAGTGACAATTGTAAATCATTTTTAAACTCAATTTAAATTATGTAACATATATGAAAAGGAAGTCGAGTTTTGGAATTTCAGTGGGAGAGAGTCCCAGTCCCGATTTCCCTTACGCGAATCACATTTGATATAATGAAAGAGTTGCATATCTGAATAATTTGCTCTTGATTTACTAAACACAAGAAAACCAAGGGTATAAAATAAGCATTCTAGACAACTAGTAAGGAGACTAGGAGGATGAGGAAATATTTCTCACAAATGTACTCTTTTATTTGAAATATTTGTTCTAAGCTCTTCAGAAAACTATCATCAGAAATCGAATGGTAGTCAATTGAACCGTGACCAAATCATGCATGCGAGTAGTTTTTTTTTCTTCTCATGTTTAAAAAGTGAAACAGCTACACAACATTCAGAACGTTTTTTTGAACATTTTTTGTGTGAAACTGACAGTAAATAACTTTTTTTGTGTAGTTAAAAATGATTAAGTTGTAATACTTTTATGCACACAACAACACTTAAAGTCTAATGTCCTGTGCACTAAAGAAGATCCTCATTTTATGTGTAGTATGTGTGTAGCCTTTTGATCTTGTAAGAACTCGTCTTATTGTTAACGGTAATTATAATTTGTGAACTCTATATAATAATATATATATATATATGGAACATCATCACCTTCTGTAACAAATATGTATGCTGACTAAAACATATAAATGAGAAATGTCTAAAAATAATTCATTTTTCTTGTTTCCAACATCTTATATCTATTTATTTCTTACATGTGGTGTATCTGTCTTACATTGTATAATATAATTTTTTTTACCCATTCTAGACTTTATTAGTAAGTGTCGTGTATTCTTAAAGTTAGATAACTTAAATATAGAGTCAAGTATACATATATTACTTACACTAATTGGTTTGTGTATTTAACTGGTTTATATAATGGAAGTGCAGAGAAACATCATGTGAAGTCGAGAAGAAAGATTCTACGTTAGTTTTTTTTCCTATTAGGCAAACTATACTTTTTTCCGAAGTTATTATTGGCAGACCAGATAATTCAATAGCTGGTTTTGAGGTCACGTCACGTCAAGTGTCCATCTTTAGAAAAAACTGTTTTTGTAGTAGTCTTGCCAAAAAAAGTCGTCCATTCGCATCATCGTCGTTGGCTGAATTGAAAGTCACAAAAAGTGCAATTTCTTTCACTGCCAAATGTTTATCTGCTTCAAGAGACATGCATCCGCTGTTCATGAAACACTCATATCTTAATTAATTTACTTTTATTGATCCAAATATACCACAAATAATGTAATGCCTAAGCAGTGTGAATCCAGGAAAAGTAAACAAATAGTTATTTTCAACATGGCTGGAGTTTTTCATGTAATTCGCGAACTGAAAAAGACCAGGGAAGCGTGGTGTTATTTTAGCGTGCTCGCAAAACCTTGTCACAATTTTTTTTTTGTTTTTACTCTGATGAGGTAATCTTGTCTGCTTTCGTAAAATATTCTCTTTTGTTTCTCGTTTAGCTAAACATTTTGAACACGAACCATGCGAAGCTATGCCTCGTTATTTTGAAAATGATATACTATTTGTTCAGAATGTATCACGATGGTGGTGTATTTAAAAATCGGTAAAATAACCGGCGGAACCCCTCCCCCTCCTTTTTCAGGTTTGGGCGATGGATGCTTTAGACGCGATAAAAATCAATATTTTCCCAAAAATATTGAAACTAAAACTTAGTTTTTTTGGAATATAAACAGCCCCTCAGACACCCGTCTAGTAGTTCACTTAAGTAACATTGTATTTTATGCTATTGCTGCTATCATAATTTCATTTTAAACGATGACACATTTTTTCACACACAGCTTTCCTTCATTCATTCAGATATATCTCACCATTGAAAACGAAACAACAAGTTTTAAGTACATTTTTATTATAATAATGGCATAAAGTCTAAGGCTAAGGCTGCTGCTAATTAGCTATATGTAGAGTTCAGGTAAACACATCATATATCTGATGATGATTGTGTTGAAAATGTCTCATGGTTTCTCTTCCTCTAAAAAGTTCTATTTTTTCATTCACAATCCTTTAATGTGCAGAAGATTGTAAACTACACGAAACTGGAAACCAGCGCAGTTTTCTTATGACAATGCCATCTTTGTTTATGTACTTATCTTGAGCCTATGTTGTTGAAATTCATCTTATCATTTATAGATAAAGACTGAAATGCGCAAGACTGCTCACATATTTTGAACAATATAAAAGAACCAGTGAATATACACGTCTTATAATACACAGCGTGAATTGCATAATATTCCGATGCTTTGCATTACGTTTTATACAACTTTCATTCCATAATGGGAGATCAATCACAGGTTATCAACCACAAAATCAAGCAAGTTTCACAACTATATGAAGGAAACGCTTTGAACAAAAAGAGTTGCAGAAACTTTACCTAATTTTGTGGTTTTGTAATGGAGGAGGAGATGATGTTAGGCCAACTCATGATCTCAAAATATTCGCGACACTCATTCAACCAGCTTTATCGTCTAATTATTTGCATGCAAGTTATGTAACAAATACTAGTTCGTTGATTGTGAAATTCTCCCTCGCCACTGATGATTGTACTGGATAAAATAATGCATCCCTTAACTACATTCTCTACATGTATGGCCTACTTTAAATTAAACTTTTTCAATGCTTATTTACTTTTTAGTTTGAAAGTGTAAGTGTTCTGGAACAAAAGATTTGCAACGTATTATACATATAATATATTAGATTCGAGTCTAGTGGAAAAAGTTGATCATAATGAAATCAGCCCTAGAGAGTTTTTCATTCACGCGAGGAAATTTGTTTTCTAAACAATTTCCTATCGACAAGCAACCCAGTTTCAAACGAGTTTTCTCCCATTTTCACTTAGGCATAGTTTTGAGAAGAAGTAACATAAAAAATTGTCATTTTCTTAAACATATTTGTTTTCAAATTACAAGTTACATTAGGAATTATGTGAGAGAAACTCCTGGCGGAATAATTTGGACAAAAGGTGCGGCAAAATATATTACCACAAAATGTGCCGGGTAGCAATATAGGAATATAAAAAAAAGTTTAGCATTCCACTTGAAGTGGTGGAGAAAGCCGAGCAACCCTCATCGGTGTTGAAACAGTTGAAATAATCCTCAAAAATTGATTCATAATTATAAATTGATAGTAGTAGAGGTACATAAATGTGATTTCTTAGCAGCTAATGTATAAGTATAATAGGTTGTAGTCGTGTGTGAATTAAATACTTAAACCTGTTAAGTATCTGAATGGCACCATGAAAATTAATTGCTGAATGACATCATACCTTTCTCGACAAGCAAGTGGCTTTGATGATAACTCTGACTTTAACTAAATCCTCTCTCACTGGCGTTTTTTACACGTCTGCTAAAGGAATTCTCGTTTTCTCATCATTGAGGATAGATTTTTAACAGGTTGGGAAGAGGAAGTAGATCCCAGTCGGAATCTTTAGCTACGCAAATAATACCAGAGTTTTGATTGGAGAAGAGAGCTAATGAGCTAAGCTGCTGCGATTACGTTCAACGTTACGTATGTACGAGTGCTACGAAAAAGGCACAAAAAATAAGATAAGAGAGCAAAAGCCTCTTCAGGAGAAGCAACAGTCTAAATAATCTGAGCTGCAATTTCAATTAAGGACAATATTTATATACAGGTGTCACTAATCGTAAAGCTGATACGGCATATATCTTGTATACTCATTCACACGCACAAATTTTGGACAAGAATCCAACAAAATACCATTTTTGCAATAACATCATCCCATTCACACAATTCCCGCAAAATCAAATACGGATCGACATATGCTACAATTTGAAATAAATCAGATTTACAGAAAACACATGCACATTCCACTATCATCTCTTTTAATGAGCTTTCTTGAAAAAGAGAAAAACAAAATAGAATGAAAAAGATCTAGGACATCACATTTTTTAAATATTACACACATGATGAAATAAGACAAAATTCAATGAATATATATCATAGCAAGCAAATAAATACATACATGGATGAACGAACACTTTCTAAAGTATCAATGACAAATTTACTAATTACTTTAAATTACGCTGTTGAGAGCAAATCCATTGAAATATGGTATTTTGTCTCTCGAAAATCAAGGCAAGAGTGTTAAAAACTACGAAAAAGTTTCTAGTTGTTTTTTTTGTTTAAATGCAATATTTTTGTAAGCTAATGAACACCGGCTAAATTACATAAATTACAAATGATAACATAATGTCAAAATCGTTTAATTATTATCGGCTGCAAACACTACTCCCACTAGAGGGATCCCTTACCTCGGATATTTGACGAAGTAGTAGTATAAATTAAACACAATTCCAATTATTATTAGTTTTTCTCTTTTAAGTCGCGAGAGAGAGTTTGCATGATACGGTCAACGTAACGCCAACAATAGATTGAAAATCACATAAATTTAACTGCCTTCATAGTTATTACATTTTTCAAACGTGTGTATCTCTAGCATTATGTAATATACATATATCCTATTATATTGCAATAACCTTAGCTTGTATAGGTATCCCATAATCTTTATTTTATTGTATACGTAATTTTTTAACTAGGATATTATAATCAGTACTTTAATATTACGCTTAAATGTTATATAAATGTGATTCGCAGTTGTAGTAATAGTAGATTTTTATAATATGTATGTTATATGTACGGTATATCAACAAGTTATTCAACCGTTGTTTGGTGTGTACACTCTACTCCTCTATATCAATTTCTACAAAAGTCTAGTTTGTCTTTTCGTTACTATTCTAAAGTTTTAGGTTTCTTTTCGCTTTTTTATAATGTAGTATGTTAACAACATCAACACTGCGAATAACAACTTGAGTACGCATTCGTCCAAGAGAATATCCCTTTTGTACATGCATACTCCTCTCAAAACTTGTCAGTTCCTTCAAGTCCACACAAAAATATGAATTTGAAAATGACTCATATGTGACAGATTATTAAGAGAGGTAATCACTAAAATTTTTATCTCGTTTTTCAATACAACAAAGATAGGAGAGAGAGTGAGATGATACACCAAAAACGACTGTCGTGGAGAAATGCACAGTCATCACTTTTACCGTTTAATAAACGAAAAAACGAAACTTTTTGCACCTTGTGTGTGGGAGAACTGTCAAGAGGAATATTCCCTGATAATTATTACTGTGAGTAATACGGGATATTGTAGAGAGCGGGTGATATAACTAAACTACATTGGCGAGTAAATAATAATACAACATACTTTTTTTTTAAATTTAAATTTAAAAACCGGGTGAGATTTGTGTAGTAGTGAATTTGGATCACGGATATGACTACAAGGACAGTGGTTAATACTCTCTCAGATTTATATAACAACCATTTTTTAAATCTTTTTTCCGTTCCACGCAAGGTTTGCCGTACGTACAACAGACAAGAGATACATGTGAAATACTTTACATGACTTGTTTTCTTTCTTGGAGGGTACAAAAATTGAATTTTTTCCTTCTGATATAATAGTACGTATAGCAGAAGCAGATCACTAGGAGAATATTTTTTATGTAACACTGGTGTGATGTGATGACAAAAATTTGCTATATCTGGATCGTTCATCTTCCATACTTCAAAGTGTTTCCTGTTAAAAGGTCATCTGAGGAGAAAATCGATTCCGATTATAGAGTATCACCTCTCCATGGATAGGCGTTGATTGGTGAAGATTTTTTTATATATTTTCACACACGAGTGGAGTTATAAGTATTAATTCACAGTATAACAATACACTTTCTCAGCTACTCTCATATCATTCTTAGCACGATTAAATAATTCCTCTTTTTTGTCTCAACATGTCTCTAACTAACCTTTAGAAGTCTCTTTGTTTATTTTTTAAATACAAGTAAATTTTAAAAACTAACTCATTAATATATTAATTAATGAACATCATTGCTTTTTGCTTGCCTTGATTGAGTCACAAGTGAGAGAGAGAGAGAGAGAAGAGAGGCAAAATGTTTTATTGACCTTACTGATCAGGGCTCCCGTCCGTATCACTCTCGTCTAATTCTGTTTTATTCCGTCGTTTTTCATAAATAAGAATTATAGTGCATAGAATCACGACTTCACCACAGATCCCTAGGAACGGCCAGAGTGCTCCAAGTTTATCTGGAATAAAGAACGGGCTTCGCTTTAGCTAACAATACATCCACAAGATAAAAAAAATATATAATGATGGCTGAGCACGCGAAACACTACTACATCTACCATTCATGACTCACGGAGAAATGTTGATGAACACGAAAAATTATATTTCATGGTCATCATCAGTTAGCTAGAAATGTTCCAGCGTTTCAACGAGTGTGTGTGTCTCTGATGGAGAGACCCATGAGACTCTCTAATTCTACGTGTGGGTCCATGAATGAACTTTGTTTGTATAACTGATATAATTTCATTATTTTAAAATTGCCCCATCAACATATCGACATATTATTGATCAATTGTGGTACTTTCATCTTTTGACATGCTCTGCACGCAAACTAACCCCTGGGGGATAAGCAATATATAATATTTCCTTCCAAAAGAGCTTCACCACTCTATAAGTTTTTATTACCTTTGACTCGAACGTAGTATGTAAATGTGACGTTCTTTTGTAAGCCATTAACTAGCTCTGAATCTATAGCTGTTCTTTGCACTTGGCATTTGTATTCTCCTCTGTGGCTGGGTTCCGCCATGTCGTACTGAAATCCAACTCGATACGGTTTCCCTCTTTCTTCAGGACCATGTTCTGCTATTTTCGTTGCAGGTTTTATATCATCCATAGATAAAAGTAGTTTATCTAGAGAGAGGAGGAGGCAGACGAGAACAAAGATAACATCAAGGAATCTCGTCATATGCAACCACGACTAAACTATTATAATGAGACGTGTCCTATCTCTTCTCACCTTTCGTCCACGACAATTTGGCTTCTCCCGTCTCGAATTCCTTCTTATCGACACCGTGAACGTCGCAGTATATTTGCAGCTCGTCACCCTCCGTAACACTAACGCTTCGCAGTCCCTTATCAAACTTGCGATCTGCTGATACTCTCTCTGTAAACGTGTAGAAAATCATGAGTAAATTGACGAGACAAAAAGGTTATAATAATCGCAGGAAAAAGAAGCTATTCGTGAAATTTATTTTTTCATCATGACTATGTGTATTCTAACAATGTCGTGATGTTCCAGTTATAAAGAGGAGATGAGAGCATGTAACCGACAATTTTTCGGCTAAGAATGAATAAGCACATAGATATCTGTATAGAAAGGGTTTGTGTGATGAGGTAAAGGTAAGAAAAAATAAGTAAGGCTGTAAAAATTGACTCTGGGTGGAGTCTGATGAAATTGTAGATTACAAAGTGTTATCATACTTATCACTATAAAACCTCATTGTTAAAAACCTACATCAAGATAATATAGAGCCGTTACAAAAGAGTTTAAACTATCCCTAGATAAATATGGCAGTGATGTTGGTTGATGTCCCGAAATGACTACTATTTAGCTATCCTTCGGCAAAGGATCATCTGGCTAAGAAAATTATAAGATTCAAGTTGTACATACCCAGGAGGTCAACATAAGCATGACCATCTTGATTTCCCTGTTCTGCTCTGCAAACATATCTGCGGAAGTCCGAGATGGTCTTTAGTGCCTCTATTCCCTCTTTCCGAGCTCGGTTGAACCTTAATGTGATAGAACTCGCCTCAGACCCACCACCCAGTGTCACTGTACAGTGCTCAGGAGGCTTCTTCATTTTTGCTGCTAGCTCTACGTCCACTCCTTGACACACTTCTGCCATATTTTCTTCTGTTCTCTTTTCGTCTTTTATTCTAAACCTAATTCCCAACAATATAGAATGAATAGAATGCCCCCCAATTTCCAATTTATCTCAAGTCACATAACAGGAGAGAGATTTACCAGGTCATTTGCACATTCGGCACATGAGCCTTACAGACGATGGCAACTTTATTCTCTCTCGCTACATATTTCCTATAGATAGTTACACCATTTGCATCTAACGCCGTCTTTGAGTCTGCTATTGTTACGTTTATTGCTGTAAAAACAAATCCAAACTTTAATGCCACCCTGAAACATTTCATATAATCCAACATACAGATAATTTTTCATTTCATGTATTTTCCAAACTAGCTACGCTCTATGTAAACTACTTTCAAAGCAGAACTCTAACTTTTTCTACCGTTACATTTTAAGTAATTATGATTATACTACACGCTTGACAATCCTTGTGCGAATTAAACTGAGGAGGTTTAATTTATCAGCCAATTGGACTATATTACATGGCGTCAAAAGTTATTCTACAAACCACTCAATGCAACTACCATGTTAGATTTGCCATTCTAAGGAAGTGGTATGCATTACTATTGACATATCAACATAAGATCCATACTTTTAAACAGCAACTTCAGCATATCTTTTGACCACACGCATGCTTCCAAAGTTCCAAAGCAAATAAGCATTAGTTTCTAGTAGCCCATTTATTTCATTCCATACAATTATTAATTTTCATGACCAAAAAGAATGTTTACAATAGTTAGAGCATATATCGTCCTTGCACTACGTATCTTGCATAAGTGCTGCGCACAGTTAATCAATGTGAAAATAAGATGAAATATGATAATTCACACATGGCATGCAGCTTCAAGCTTCCACAAATAGTTTATCGTCTCTGATTTTTTTAGTTACTTATGTGTAATCCTGTGACCATTCGCAAACCAAAAGGATGTGCGCTAAATGGAACCATCATACCATAATTGTGGTTAGTCAAAACTAACATGAAATTCGGAACATATTGAGATGAGATATTTTGATAAATACAAGTTTCAAAAGAGTGGAACATTCGATGCTACGCGCTCATAACGCAAATCAAAAGGAATCATTTTGAAGAGTTTTACGCATGTATTACATCACAAGAAGCTAAATCACCTTTGACTTGAAACATTGAATGAAAATTAGAGGTATCCATTATCATAATAATACAAAATGCAAAAATATTGATATTTATATCTGCTTGTAAAACAATGAAAGTCTGCGTGTAACGTCGTGCGTATTAAGGAATTCGCAACGTATGTATAATAAACATATAATCACCTTTAATTATTAGGCATATCTATTAAGTACGCAACTGCATACATAAACAATGTAATATTATCCATAACGCAGAACTACATCTAGACCGATCTAAAAATTGAGTACAACCAATAACAAATCAACTGCACGAATAAGGGCGTGGTAGTAATGTTACTTTTTTTCAACCTCGCTCACAAAGGAATTATCACAAATAACAATTACAGTAAAAATTACAACGTCTAAATACAAACTACATTCGAAAAACGGTAAACAACAAACGACGTGATAAGTACAAAAATCCTACGATTAACCAAAATCTTGAAGGAATTTGTTCTCGTCCCGAAGAAGGAGATTGACTAACCCTTATTAATCTTGACAGTGAACCCAACATTGGATCCAGCACCACCACCCGAACACAGAGGGGTGCATTTGTACTCGCCAGCGTGATGCTGTTGGGAGGCGTTGTTGACTCTGAGCTCTGTAAAAAGGGAGCCATCCATTTCTTCCCCGCTCTGAATTTCTATATTCCAATCATCCCTATTCTTGTGAGTAACCTCTCGCCCATTGATAGTCCACTTGATGGAATGATACCGACTGAGCGTACACGTGAGCTTGTAAGAAGCTTCTTCTCTAACCGTCACAACCGTTTGGGGTTTTCCAATGCCCGAATTATCATCACTTTCGTACTCATCTCCCTCCGATAACAGGGAAAACATTGGAGTACAAGCTAGCCAACCAAGGGATACCAGAGTACCGACAAAATTAGCATATTTTTCGTTTCTTTTTTTTCTGTGTGAGTTTTGTTTTTGGCGTGTGCATTATAATGCGGAGCAATTATCATATTAAATTAGCTTAACACGACACAAAAATATGGTAGCTCATATTAATAAGCGCAAGTATTTAGACCACTCTACAAAAGAATAACTCGGCAGCTTTACAGTACTTTTTAGTTATACACAGGAGGGAAGACAAACCAAAAGTTTTTTTTTCTCCTAGTCTTTGGTCAGTATTATTCCTTAATTCACTGTAATTACCAGGATACCCCGGAGAGGAAAAAACGACCACTGAAATACGCAACTAACACGCTTTCTATGAGGTACTTCACATTTACCATTAGCACGCAAAGGATGAGAGAGATTCAAGAGAGATGAAAGAATAGAAAAACTTTTCCTGCACGCAGCACCACTTTCTCTGGATGGTCGACAAGAGAAGTAGTAAGTAAAGTAGTTAGTAGTTTTGTATTACCCTAGTGTATCTTTACGCCAACTACTCCTTCCTAGTTTGCATTTTTTTCTGGAAACAGTTTAATTAAATATACAAGGATGAACGTTCCCTCTCCATTTTGTATATTTTTTACATGCAAAACTATGAAAAGCGTTGCTTGAGCCTAGAGCTAACTTAAGAGTTTGGGTAGCACTTGGAACACTAGTATTCAAATTCAATCAGACTAAAATAGAATTACATGCGCCCCGCTGGATTACTTTACACCTTTACAATGTAACATTCAAGTGGCTAACTAGCTTCTTTTGTTGAATTTGAATGAGACATAATTATATGTCCTTAAGAGGTATGTACATTTCAAACTTTAGAAATTATAATGTGAGCTACTGGCTTCGTTTTCTATACATGCATGGAGTACATTTCGCCCATTTCTTTTTCCCATAAGTTTTGCAAGAGACGTGTTGAGCTAACATTATTCGATTTATTCAGCTGGATGAATGTAATGACAAAGGGTATTGTGGGCATCGTTAAATTTTCATTTCATACTTTAAATTGAATGGGTAATAATTTTTTTCCAATTCCAGGATCGTATCTGAGCAATTAAAAAACTCATGAAAGCTTGAACAGTGGCAATAAATCCTGTTCTCAAGTTCGCCCACTTAGCTGTCACCGTTAAGATGGATAGAGAGTCTAAAGGAGTGGTATGGTTTTACATGGGCCACTTCAATTGTTCAATATCGTCAATAAGTATGGGTAAAGTGATAAGTTGAAAATGGAACAAGACTAATTTTCCTCGTCTACAGATAACAGGAGAAAGCCTAGTGTCATTAGTCGGTCTGCGGAAATCTAGTACGACACTTGTAAAATATGCATGCCAAGCACGTTTTTGACTTCTAATTCCGCAGTCAAATTCCCATTCTGAGGAATTATTGGAGGAAACGTGAAGAAAAAATGAAGATCAAAGGTGACTTATAACTATAAGGCTCAAGACGAAGGGCCGAAATAGAAGAAATAATATTCAGGGGAAAAACTGTATAGAGAGCTTTAGCTCTTGTGAAGATACAGAACGTACCAGTAGCCGATGAAAAGCGAACGCACAGTACGGAAAGTAAGAATAATTTAGGCCACACACGATGAACGATC
>JAHZNA010000630.1:0-62006 GCA_027743935.1 Sinodicranocentrus sp. ZH6 | reverse complement strand
AGTAAAAGAAAATAGTGCTCTTTTTCACATTTTTTTTTTAAAAATTGCATGACAACATATTTTGACGGGTCCAAAGCTCTGTCTTCTTCTTACCGACTTAACTGTTCTCCCTGCCGTAACACTACGCGAATACACCTACGGTATTCAAACGAATACGGTATTCAGCTTCCTATTTAAATACTTTACGTAAAGATTATTAGCTAAATTATACTTATTATGGCATCCATGTATCCTGATAATTCTCAATTTAAATTATACGAGGATTTTTATAATACTGTATATTAACTATGTTATACATTAATATTTCGCTATTCGCCTCATTTTGACTTGAAAACATGCTTAACAGGTTGGAATTTGGAATTGTAATTGTTTTACACAAGCAATAATTGCGATTCAAGGGTAGGAATATTTTTTTGTAAAAACTGCTTTTCACAGCCATATCTACAACCAGCGGATTTACGTTCTATTTTTATTGGCATACACGCTTCAAGTCCACATTATTATATGCATGTCTTGAGTATTTTTTTACATTTAAAGTAAATGAGTTCTCGAGGAGCAGTAGCAACAGCATCACCAGAAAGAAAATACTATATTACACTCATCGCATCCCTCTTGAGCTTTTTTCGCTCCCTCCTTTCTCCATTCTTTATAGCTCTTCCAGTTAGTCGTTACTCGCTCAGATAATAATTAGATCGAGGATAATATGTATAAAAATCTGAGGAAAAGGAAGCAAACACAAGAAAAAACGAGGTTTCACATTTACAGCTTTTTTACATACTACACAATATAACGTATTTATGCATATCCGTCCGGAGTGGTGGTGGTATGGAAGTGAGGACCTTATTAAATAGGGGTAAGGTACTTGTAAACGTGCAGTGCTCCATGTAAACTACCCTGGATGAACATAGTGTCTAATATACTTTTTCCCATACATACAACTGTATCTTGGAAATGATACTTTTCCAGATATAACCGTCTAGTCTTTAGTAATACTCAATTCTTTCCTTCTCTTTAGCACTGCAATTATATCAGTCTACTCGATGGTACTTGCTCGGTATTTTATAGACTTCTTCTTAACTATGAGCTCAAATTTAAATTCTGAAAAGAATATAACCGAGTGATCACGGATGAAGGAAGATTGGAGCTACTCTTTACTATTCCTTGTCGTGTTGGTACTTAAAATATAATTTAACGTATTTCATAGCATATTAAATATTTGCGGAAATGTGAATCTGCAACGAAACAGTTATAAGGAAGTGGGTGGACCATATGCATATAATAAAAGACCTTACTGTAGCTCATGTACTACTTCAATTTTTTCCCCTCTTTAGGCTCATTTTTTGTTGGAACCTTTGAAAAATACTGAGTGCAATACTCGTTTTGGGTTTAATACATTATGAGATGAAAAAATCCTAAACCAGAGAAAGCATATTATCTAATAGGAATTATTATTTACACAAAAGGGGCAATGGACATAAAATGTGTTGGGAAAGGAGGTTGTGAGAACTTTATAAGAAAAGGTAGGAAGATGGAGTATATAAGGACGTGTTATACACTACCATAATATTTACGGCAACACCATCAACTTCATCTTTTATAAGATATTATGGTAATAGGGAAAATGCTGGCTTGTTCTTCCTTTTCTGCTGTTCTGAAAAAAATAGTACTTAGAATGTCTAGATTTTTTCTATTACGCGTATACCAGGAAAAGAAAGATGAACCGCTTGTTTTTCCTTTCTCTAAGGAGAGAAGGAAGAAGACTTTTTTTGCTATATGAGCCTAGTTGACTTGCGAGATTCAATCCTAGATGTTTTAATGAGTTTTTCTAGAAAAGAAAAAAAACGTGGTGAAAGGAAAGTAGAGATATTTTTTCTTTCTCTCTTTCATTCTTTTATGAACATTGTGCATACGAAGGAAACTCGAGAATAATAATGAAAGAAAAGCGCTTAAAGCCCGTCCTTCTGTCTTGCTTAAAATATTATATCCTTCTACTATTATCTCATTTAAGTAGCGGATGACTAGAGCGAAATAAAGGGTGTTCATAATAGGCATGTACATGTATAAGTAGGCCATAGTCATAGAATATTCTTTTCATGAGTAGAAAAACAGTAGCTGGGGATATGTGTACATACTTACGTTTTTGCTCAAATCCAAACTGGAATTTCAATTACCTTCAGCGAAAACGAAAAACCTACACACATAGATTAGAAAATTTAATGCAGTCAAAATAATGTCCAGGCAAAGCTAGTTTGTTGGCTGTGTATAAAGTAGAACACGTTAGCAAACCGCTGAATTTTAGAGAAATCTTGAGAATGAGTTAAGTCATTAATAAGATTTAAGATCGCTGAAAATCTGAAAATGAACATTTATAATATAACAAAATGATGTAATGCTATTTTTGAAAGTTTAGTTCATGGTTTAGACTGTTTTCCATTTTATAAAATAGTTTAACGGCAACAAATCAAATGTAGACTGCAGAATTCAAACTACATTTCGTTACTTATCTTATCACACACTGTCATGTCAGTAGGAAGTGATTTAAGCATTGATCATTATTGGAGCATTTTTCTGTTCATCATCACTCACAATCAGTTTTTGGATTTACTTTGAAATAAGAACCTTTTTGACATTTGCTTTGAAATAGCATTGTATTTCCCTATTTTATTTTATAGACTTCTGTCAAGATTCTGTAAGCGTTAAAAAAGGGGGAATATTTATCCTCTGAGTAAAAACAGGAAGTTTGTAGGATGACTATCCTCAAAACGCTGCTTGACTCTGTTGATTTAAACTGACAGCTTTGAGAACATTTCAAGTCCAACGTGAGTGAAAAAGGGAGGTGATGATAGGGCGTTGATGGAGAAATATGCAAATCCACTCCAACGAACGAGCTCGGCACTAAAACATATTGAAAAACTGGTGATAGAGGGTGTTTGTATAAGAAGGCATCAAATGTTTCAAAGGATTTTTTTGTCGTTTCATGTTAACTACTCCAAAATACAGGATACGGCAAAACTCTTTTTACACAAGGGATGAAGGGAGAAAGTTAAGAATATTTTTCATACGATTAACATTATGCATTCAAATCTGTAATTTTGTTTGTTACAAGGCTACTTATGGGGAAGGGAAGTGGTATACAGAAAAATGAGTTAGACTCTTCTTTGGTGTCATAAATAGTCTTCAATATAAAGAAATCCCTTTTCCGCTCACTTGTATTTTGTTCTCTCTGTATATGCGTGTATTTCTCCAGGATATCATATTAAGCATTTTGGAATTCCCCAAACCTTTTATATATTCTTTCTCCTCGAGTGAAAAATCCTATGAGACCTACTTGAGAGAGTTTTTGGTTTTGAGAGATTGAACGCTGTCTTTCCACCACCGCTTTACTCACTCCAAGTTCTCCATTACTATGCACTTTTTCTTGTACATATATACGCTGGCTTCACTACCATTACCAATTTCATTCTTGTGGGGTGGTGCTGTTGCCCCATCTCACTCAACTCACTTAGCTATCTTCTCACCAGCTTCTCTCATTTTTTTATTTAAAAAAAGAAGAAGTAACCTAAGTGGTGAATATTACATTACGTTCTGCTTTGACTTTGCCTTTTTTTAGCTTGTGATTCTTCCATACATAACATCACAATGTATATAAATTCATAACAGTATGCATAAAGGATAACTGGAGAAAACCCTTGCCTTCCTGTCTCTTCCTTAGGATGGGTTGTCGGCTACGTGGAATTTTCACATTGCAATGCAAGTAATGTTCCGTTTCCTCTTCAATTTTTTCCCTCTCTCCTTCTCGCGTTGCTTACGAGTCCCATTAGAATGCTTCAATATTCCTAATTCGTGTTCTTCCAGATGATATGAGCGGTTCTTGTGAATATAAAAGAGCTCTAGTGTCTACATGTGTATGCGTATAGTTGGCTAGTTACGGTGGCATGACCATAATAAGCATTTTACACTCTTTCACACAAAATCCACACTACATGAGTGAAAGGAAGGATCAGTGAAAGGCGAAACGAAGAGGAAAGCGAATAAAATATTATGTCTGTGTAAGGGAGATGTGTGTACATGTCATATAATACCTATTGTAATGTAATATTGGAGTTGTATATCAAAAGTTTTTTTTCTTCACTGCCGCACGGTGTTACGAGGTCCCGATCTAGATCCTTCTGGTGCGGTGGATGGAAATATTTTTTAATGTTATTCACTATACTATTACAGTGCTTCTCTTGGTGCTGGTGGTGGCACTCACTCATAGTCAGCCAGTCAGTTTTTTGTGTGATGTGTTAACCATGTTCTTTGCATTTGTAAGTAGTCTTATGTGGAGTGGGAGCCGCTGAATAAAAAAATATTTCTCGGAGATTTTTTCTCTCCTCTTCGCGCTTTTCATCATTTCTTTTACTTTTTTGCATATCATATCATATGCCACCATACGGCATTTCTTTAATGCTTTTTATGCATGCATTAGTCCTACACCGTTCCGCACAGCGTCAGAAGTACTTTTTATAGTTGTGCTTGTCTCCTGTTACACATATATTGACAGGAAACGAGAGAAAGTGCGGAAATCTCCATGTCCCAAACCTGTTTTGTATTCTTATCCTGATGTCTTCGAGCCTCGTTTCCGTCTTACGAACGAGAGGAGGATGTGCAAGTTTTTCTGAGTTGAAAATAAATATAGCAGAATTTTTGAGATTTTGTATAAAAATATATATGACGTATGACGTAAATGTATATGAGAGCTAACGTTAACTTTTTCTTCTTGACTACATATCTTTTGTAGATACTTATTACTGGAGTTCGCAAGAGGTATTCGTGTGTTTATAAGGAATTTTAAGAGTTATGCTCTCCATAATAAATTGAAAATGGTAACAGATGGGGTGGCAATCAAAGAATGTTTTTATGCTATCGACAAGTCTAGCAACGGTTTAGATTCACAAATCTGCGAATGAAACAATGAAGTAACGATGATAAAATAAATGAATACAGCCTTGCTAACGAGATTAATCGTGATTTTGTTTTGTTAGGATTCGATAAAATGTGACAACTAGATTAAGTGATTGGTAGGTATTTCCCTCTATATCCTCAATCCTCAAGTACTCGGAGTACTCCAGCAATTGCATGATGACATCGTTGTAAGTATTGGAACTGGAAAGTTGAAAAATTGCAATGAAGATTTGTGTGACATTATTTATGCATGCGTCGCGTTAACCAATTCGATCCGTGAAAAAAAGCTTCCCTCTCAACTGCACAAAGACGACAAGCATAAAGAAGGATACATATAACGTAGTAGTACTCCATTTCAGCCACAAAACAACCCCAACCACCACCACCGCATACAGTTCACTATTCAACAACAAAGTCTTGTTCAACTATCTTCTTTTTATTGATTTTTATGCAAACAAGCTGCTTGCCAAAAGAATCGTCCTCGTAGTATCATGAGTGGTGGAGTGGAGTGTGATATCTGATGGAGAAGTAAAAAAGATGTACACTTCAGTGGTTGACAAGTTAACTGTGTGATGGTGTAAATTCAATGTACATGTATTCCACCCACCATGTTCCTAACAAACTTTTCCAGAGTATACAACACAGCCTCGCTCCAAGAAGCTCTCAACTCTCGCTCAACATGCTTTTCCGTCTATGACTTGGTGAATGCTCCCGGTTATTTATGCATGCAATCCTCAATCCCAATTTGCTTGATTATGTGTATAGTTTCGGGAAATTGAATTAGGCCAGCAATAAAGCAATTACCAATTCAAACGTCCACCGTTAAAGACATTAAATAGGAATATATTTATTTGTTAAACAATATATCTCATTACAGTTATGTATGTATGTAGTCGAATTGCATTCTGTAAACCGTTTCCATTGTACACTATTAACACATCTACAACCGGTGATTTGATCTTGATTAAAATGTCGCTAATTACAATTTTGAACAGCGTATAGTTTTGATTTTATTATAGGTTCATGTTAAATATGTACAAGAGCATATTATGCTGATGATCGTGTTTCTGGACATGATAGGATATTTTCACAATGGTTTAATACTGCGCTTTACTCGAAACAGGTTTATCTTGTACACACGAGATAATACCTGCACAACATATCAATTGGAATGTTTTTTTTTCAAAGAATTGGAAATTCTTTTTCAATAAATATCTTATTAAAGCTACATCTACTAGGTCAAGTAAATATCTATTATATACATGGAGAAATTACTAGTTAGATTTATATACAACTTACATCAAAGATGTTCGTCCATCCCTATGTATCTGATTATATAGAAATATTCTAACAGTACATACATAGAAGAACGAACAAACTCAGAACAATCTTTAGAAAGCATAATATCTAAATACTTGAAAATTTTCTTGTAGTATGCGTATCTCTTGTGCCTAGTTTTACAGATAAATTGAGTAAAAGTGAATTTACTGTACAAATATAAATACATCTAACAAGTGTTCAATCACATGAAAACGAGACTAGTTTTTGATTATTTGAGTGTACAAACAAACAAAACAAGAGAAAAACATTTACTTTCTTGAATTTCTTCACTCTTTCTTGAATATCTATTTACATTGATCTACTGACTAGGTACATATACTTTTTCTCTAAATGCATAACGTATAGAGACATTTCTGAAGACTACATCTATTTCATATGCGTATACGTTTTCTCATCATGTAATCCTCTTTGATATCTTTGTGATCGGTTTAAATTTCAATTTATATCCTATATCAATTTTCTTTGAAGTTTTTACGTTATTAGTAAATTGTAGACCTCTCGAAAAATAACTTTCAATACGCTGCAGTTCAACAAGAGCCTTCTTCAAGCACTCGGTTGCGAGTGTATTGAGTAACATGAAGATGTGATGCGGAGAATGAAGCCGATATAGCTTACATATATTTTTCTAGTAAGAAATGTAAATTGGGAGATCGATCTTGCTTGTCGTTGTTGAAGAATCAAATTTCAAAGGACATGTGTTGTTTTTACTCAATAATATTATAATTATTATTATTACCCTAACTGAAGAACAATAAATGTTAACATTCATGAAACTATTTTTTACACACTTACACACTATTATATACGATATAGTGAATTCATTTTGTTTATGCTTTTGCACCGCTCCTCTATGTAACATTCGATCTAGTCACACATACCTATATGTTATCAATTTGCACGGGGTACTTATTTCTTAGCTTGTTATCAATACGATGTTAATATTAATAATAATTGTTTATTTATCAATCACATTCAAAACTTAAGAGAGATGAACTATAGTATTACGACACTTTAATTAATATTGGATCACAATTTATTTGGAAAGTTAGAGGTAATATTTAGAGAAAATTTTTTCGACATCAAAAGAAATCTCATCTGAAAATGTCCTTGAACGGGATGGGATATTTTTATGTGCATCATATGGTCATAGATATTTACACTGTACAAATGACAAATGATGCTTTTTAAACATTTATACTCATGCATGTGCTTCTTTTTAGTTGGCAGCAAAGGAAAGGTACAAAAATTGTTTAGGTATGTTTATCTGTGCAATTTTATGGCATGCAGAGACTTGAATATATTTTATAATTCACTCAAGCTTACCGTATTAATTGATGTAGCAATCAAAGTAAAAATATAGAAAAATTATGTCTTCTCAAGTCTACTGTATATTTAGAAAAACTATCAATGGTGATGATAAAGTCATTTTTTATTTTGTTTTTTTCCTCTAGAAAATACCATATTTGATAGGTTTCAGTATACTTTTACTTTTACATAGTTTCTAATTACTTTACTACACAACTGGATTTGACTGTTGTAAATGAATCTATTTTACATTTTGAACGTGGCCATTATTAAGTGCAGAGTAAAGTACTCTCTAGGTATGTGTTTATGGGTAGACAAGATAAATTTTTTGACTGTTATAAATGAATCTATTTTACATTTTGAACGTGGCCATTATTAAGTGCAGAGTAAAATACTCTCTAGGTATGTGTTTATGGGTAGACAAGATAAATTCACTAAAACGAATATATTGGTGCAAGCATATTCTTCTTGTTTAATTTTGATCATTGAAAGTTTCCGGCTCGGATAGAACATTAACAAAGTCATCATCGTCTTCATCATCATCATCATGCTTGAAACTACCACTACCATCACTCCCTTCCCCTACCACAGCTCCAATAACAGGATCATATTTCATCAAATCACCAGTAGCAGAACTAGCAGATGATGATGCTTTATTCGCACCAACTTTACTGTTTGAGTCATCCTCATCAGATTCCATCTTGACTGAGTCAATCTTGACCTTTGTCCTCTTGGAATCCCGAGAAGATCCCTTGCCAGCTTCCCCACGCTGGTGGCTCCGAATCTTTTTCTTCTCCCCTTTTAAGGGAGTCTTTAAAGAAACCTCTAAATCAATCAAGCTGCCATCACTCATATTGTCAAAGCTGGATCTCTTTTGAAGCGATTTCTTTCCCTCAAACTCACTTTTCACAATGCTCCCACTTCCTCCAAGAGATTTAGGGGAAGATGTAATGGAGTCGAGAAACTGGTGATGTTGCTGTTGATCCTTGATAGCACTATTAGTTTTTCCCCCTCCACAACCAGGAGACATTCCTTTCCCTCCTTCTACATTATTATTATTCAGACTGAGACTCAGTGAGAAATTGTTTTCTCCATTTACTCCCGGTACAATTTTCAAATCCTCAGGGTCATTCTTGAAATACTGATCATCATCCACCACCATAACTGCAGAATTGTTTTCATCATCCGATCCCGCGCCTGAGCCGGAGGACGAGGAGGTTGGAGACAAGCGTGTCTTATGCACTATCATGTCATCAATTGTTACACCGGGAATCTCGTCATGATCCGACGAAGACTGATTGCCATTATTACTATCAGAGCTCGCCTTTCGTGACGAAGTTTTCTTGGTTGACTTGTTATGACTTTTGTTGGCAGCCTTCTTAGTGGAATTAAGATTGATCATGGTGGAGCCATCAGAAAATGTGCAGCTTTTACTGTCCGTGTTAACGTTGTCCATTTTATTGCCATCACTTTTCAACGAGTGATGGTTACTAATGATGGCTGGTAACAGAGACTTGTTTGCATTGCTTTGGCTCTGGGTGGCAGAATTCGGACTGCTATTTCCACTACTGCCAGTGCTACTCCTTCTAGTCTTGGTGGGGTCTGATGGAGGGCTTATACGATTGTTTCCTATGTTTTTCTGTTCTAAAAGGGCAGCCACAGACGAGGTTTCTTTGGCTGTGGTGGTGTTGTTGTTGTTACTGCCGAGAGGTCTTATTTTATGATAAATCTTTTGCAGATTGCCCAACACATATCTTGTGGACAATCCGGTATTTGGCGAAATTTTTCCCGAAGGTGGATGAACACCAGGAGGGAAATGATAGCCAGCACCAGCCTTTCCATGCAAAAGGTTGAGGGGAGGGATGGGCACTGTCGTTGCAGAAATTGTTCCAGGCCCACCACTGCCAGGGGAATAGCGAGATTCCAGGGAAGGATGCGAATGATGATGGTCGTAGCGTGGGACTTGTGGAGAGGATTGAGATGAGCCAAAGAGATTTACGTCCGCCGGGTCACGGAAAGCTGACAGGGATGTATAAATGGGGCGAGGTGGTGTTGCGGCACGACCGCTCGTGCTATTGCTACTACTTGCTCCAGTGCTGGCTGCAGTGCTGGCACTACTGTTACTACCACTTTCCCAGATGCGACCCGACACTCGTAAATCAACGCAAAGACCTGAATCACTACTGCTACTACTCGAAGAATTGTTTCCAGCATTTCCACCAGTGGAGTTGCTATTGTTATTGTTAGTGCCGCTATTCCCTGTCCCATAACCTGATTTCGTGGCTGCAGAGGACAGCTTTGTCACTGAGCTATTTAACAACAAACCTTCCTTCCTCGATTGGTTTTCACCACCAACAACACTACTACTCCCGGCTGCATTCCCCTTTTCTCCATAACTCCCCGGATTACTTAAATTGTTATGAGATCCTCCCGAGGCATGAGTCGAATGGTTAAGATGATGATGGTGGTGATGATAGTGTCTTGAGGAAGCACCACCGCCCACATCCCTACTACCTCCACTGCTCCCACTGTTCGACGAAGGGGAAGGGGACGTGAGACGAGATATAGAGAAACTTGATGACTTATTTGTACTATTACCACCACCTTTACTGCTACAGTTTTGATGAGCTGGTGGAGATTTATTGGGCATTTTATGACCCAGTCCGTTCAAGTAATGGGGTGATGGTGTCTGATTGTTTATTTTCGCAGAAGAGGAATGCAATTGACTGCCATCGTATTTTCCACTGTTTAAAAGTAACGATGCGGTCGACGCAACTGCAGCAGCTGCAGAAAAATATGAAGCATCCTTCAAAGGTGGCGAATTGGCAAGTAAATCCTTTTCCTTACTTAGTGACTCACCACCTCGTCCACCACTCATCTTGGAGAGATGCGGTGAAAGATGACTTACTCCGTCCAAACTCGGCGTGACAAAAGGGTTAATTGAAGAGAGAGAATGGGGACTGCTTCCAGCACTTCCACTCATTCTTCCATTGCTGGGAGTAGTTGCAGTTATGCTACCACTTAGAAGGTTCAGATTGTCCGTACGGAAGAGTTCAGAAGGTGAGTGTGCTCCTCCAAGAAAAGGTCCTTGAGGTCCTCCACTAGAACCTCCGCTATTTCCTCCTGCCCCAGAATTAGAGCCAAGAGGTTGATTAGGGCCAAGACCCGGTGGAAATGGTACCCCCATGTTCATGCTCATCGCTGCCGCGGCTGCAGAGTTTAAGTAAGGATTTGGAAGAAAAGGTGGGAAAAACCAAAAGGGATGCGGACCAAACGGGTGGAACGCTGCAGCGGCAGCTGCCGCCGCCGCAGCAGCAGCAGCTGGTGAAGAGGATGATCCTGCACTGCTTGATAGTGGGGACGTAGCGGATGCCATTGAAGTGGATGGAGGTCTTCCGGCAGGACTTTGCCGCTCCGAGTCTTTATCCTGTAAACACAAATGGATCATTAAAATTAATTAGCTGCCATTAAGAGAGCCGTCGAGGAATATGGAAGCATTGCATTAGCAGAGTTGAGTATGTCATTAGCTTGAGGTCAGAGAGTGATCTGTTAGGGCATGTAGGAACAACCATAGTCTGAGATATATGGTAGTGAAAGAATGGGAGTGAGAAACAGGAAAGGAAGGAAAATAGTAAATTCCTGACTGTGATACAAGCCTATTCACTTACTTCAAGTCAACCAAAAAAGGAAACCAATATAAATATATACGCAGTGGAAGGAGCACGCAGCAGCATCTCTTGTTTGAATGTTCTTTTTTGTTGTGGAAAAAGAAAAAGGGGAAAACAAGTCTTATAACGTTATGTTATCATGCTCCGATGTAGTCCTTTCAGTTCAAAAGTGATAAGCGGGAGGAGAAAGAAAGGAAAATAAATGTTGTAGAAGGTCTTTCACAGATAAGTGAGCTGTAAAACTGACTGAGTTTTTTCTTCTCCTCCAGTACTGAGGAAGAAAGAAGGGCAACTTTATTTTTATATGATTTCCCCGTTTTATATAAAAGGTTATAGAAGAATACCACCAGATCATCTAATGTTTGGAATGTTATATGTGCATATGCATTAATACCGTGAATATAACCATTTTAGCCTGACATTACTTCACTCACTTTTTTTGAATCGCTACATATAAGAAGGGAAAGCAACTAGGTATGCGTGTGTATCAAGTAGTATATCTAGGAAAATCCAACATCAGCAGTGCCATCACCATCATCATCATATCGTCTGGAGGAATCATTCGTTTAGCTGCTTGACGATACGAAGTATAAAACCATTTTTTCCATACTCTTTCCTTTCATCTGGCACACATTACTTTACTCACTATAGTGCTCCTATTATACCAAGTTGGTATTATGCTCTTGTCTCCCTGTATGCGATGGGGAGTAAAATGGGTCTTTTAGGTTGATTCTTATGGTTTGCTGTATGTGTAATGGCGGTATGTGCCATCATCATGCTTAACGTGTCTCCCTGTATGCGATGGGGAGTAAAATGGGTCTTTTAGGTTGATTCTTATGGTTTGCTGTATGTGTAATGGCGGTATGTGCCATCATCATGCTTAACTCCCACTCAATCTCCTTTCCCCTCGCCTTTCCTGTGCTCCTTTTTTCATTCTTCATCCCGTCTCTCCTTTAAGTATCTTTACTCACTTACTTTATGGTAACAAAATGTGGTACTCGCGTTTTTCTCTCTCTCTTTCTTTTGCTTTGGGTGAATACAATGATGAGTTGTGAGTGAAGATACATTTTCACTTTTCCCCCTTTCCTATTTATTTCTCTGAGGAGCAGAGGCAGATCGTCGTGTCGTGTGAGTATTATTAGTTGGAACTTTTTTTTTATCCATTTCCGTTGCCTCTTATCTCGTTTTCCCTGTTAGTATTTCTTGACAATGAAGTGAAACCATTTTGGCTGTCAGATTTACTTCAAATTTTCCCTCCATATGTCCTTTACTGATCTAATTTTACTTGTCATTTCAAAGGTCAAATTTTTTAATTTCCTATACACACGTCCCCGACCTGAATAAAAATGGGGAGAATAAATGTAGTTCAGAAAAGGAAGATGAAAAAATGGTTTTAAGAAGATTACACTAAATCGACTTGACTTGACATCATGTAGTATTATGGAAAGCAATAACATTAAAGCACATTATTGCGTTGTAGACCACATAAAACATAATAATAATGGCGTACCCGTACATTTCCTCTAAGAGTCTTATGAATCTGCATATACCCGTTTATATTCACTTGTAAAAGGGATACAACCACACATACCACAAGAACCTGGGTAAATGCTCCCCCACGAAAATACAATTGATGAGGTAGTGCATTGCTTAACTTAACCGAAAAAAGGGGAGCAAGAAGAAAAAAGAAAGAAATGTAATCATGTGATGGAATCCAGTCAAGATGTCATTCAATGGTTTTGAAAGTGTCATGTTTGCATACGAAGGAAGGAGAAGGAACGATGAACGAGTCATCTTCTTTAAAGAAAGGAAAGAAAGAGAGAAAAAACACATTTCGGAAAAAGAAGCCCTCCATGGCTTTCTTTATATACAACCATAAAAAATGTAGCACACATTTTTATTTGTGTTCCACAGCAAAACACGAGTGTATGGAGGACGTTCTCCTTGAGTAGAAGGCAATGTAGTCAGACATGCGAGCAAAATTTCCCTTGACAGTTCTCCCAGAATAAATTGTCAGAGATCATCCAACCTAAGATGATATTATTACAGACCATTTCCTATTCACATAACATCAGCAACCAAGTAAGCAAAAGCAATAGGTTGAGTTGAGAGAGAGAAAAAGTAAAGGTAACTTTTTCCCTTTTTCTACTCTTTTAAAGGTTCGTGAGTTCAGAATGGCAAAACGAAGAAAAAATATTCATCTATCGCAGAAATCTTATAGACATTTTTCCCCGGTTGCACTTTGTAATGCCATCACATCACCATGTACGACTACTTACTACATTACTAATATTATTTCGCTTATGGTGCTGATAGTATAAGTAACTAAAAAAGGAAGAAAAAAACGACAGATAGAGCATAACGGGAAGTAAAAAATCTCGAGAAAAACCAATTCCGTAGCTTGTATTCCAATGCGGATATATTATCTCTATATGTACTTAAGTATATCTCATAAAAAATAAGAAAAAGTAAGACGAGAAGGGGAAAAACTTTCTCTGGACAGATTTTCTGCCTCAGAGTACCTTTTTCTGAGTTGTTTAACTTCATTTTTCTTTCAGCCAAGCTGAACTGACTGACTAAGTTGAGTGAGTGAATAGTCTCCAGCACACGATACCACTTTATAAACATATAGAGCACAGCAAGCTGACTGACTCTAGTGAAAAGAGTAAGTGCGAGTTTCACATTGAGATCATCATCCGAACACCAGCATGGTCTTCTCATTCTTATATACTTTTTTCCTATTCAACTCACTGTGTGGTTTGGTTACGGTGGCAAAAAATAACCAAGCGAAGGAATTCTCTCTCATCTCACTTGTAATATGCTGTTGAGCTTGATACTCTGAGAGAAAAAGTAAGAAAAAGAGAAGAGAGGAAAAAAAACGAAGAGATAATGCACTAGTTATAAGCGATGAGATAGTTTTTTTCCATACAAGCTTTATATCTCACTCACTCACCAGCATACATATAAGAGCTTCTTAATGTTTGACTAAGGATAATAAGGCTTGAAATCGAATCGACTCATCGGGTCCACAAAAAAGAGGAGCATAAAGTGTAGACGAAGAATACATAAGAAAAAAAGAGGGAATCAGACTTTCTCTTCCACGCAACTTAACGCGAGGAATGAGATTTCTTTTCCTTTCGTGCTCTCCTCTCTTCTTTCTCACATGCATTTTCCTTCAAGTAATATTAGTTGTTCTCATATCCTGCCTGGAAAAACCTATGAAAACACCAGCTAACGAAGCAAGGCCTGCAAAGGAATGAACTAACTAACAATCTAATACGGGCATGTAGACTAAACTAGAGTGAAATATATAGGTAGGTTTACTCACATACTACTACTAGGATTTTCTAGCACAAGAGAAACAATCTACCACATGATTACTGGGATATGACTATGGGTAATTTTCTGTTAAACAGGGAGAGTTTTTCTTCTGGAGATGAGAGATATCTATAGGGATGCTCATGCGGGTACGTAAGTCTATACAAAGTTCATGTAAATAATATCTCGAAGCGGATAAAACTTGTCCAGTTTTTTACGTGTAAAAAAGTCCGTGGCTTTTATACTGCGCCTCTGTTGTTAATCGACATTCTTTCCCTTAATTCCCTTATTTGGCTTGGGGAAAAGAATGTGGAAGAAGGAACATATGAATGTTAGTATTGTTATATAGATGAATGTATGTATGTTATATCTAGTTCCTTACATAATATCATCACGAAAGACCTAATTTCCTTAAGGAAAAATCTTTATGGATATGTATCTATGTGTAATAAAAAACGTGAGAAGATGGCAAACTTTTTTTTCGCTTTTTTACTTTCCTTCTTCCTTCCATTTTCCTGAACCATAATCGCATGTGGTGTAATTGTAATGTGAGGTTTTTGCAAGATGAGCTAATTTTAATGATCCTTCAGAGAGGAAAGAATCGTGGGGAATGAACGGGTAGAAATAAGTCGCCATTTTGATATTACGACACGACTTCGTTTATTAACGTTTCTGCGAAAACACTCATCCCAAAGTCGAAAAGAGAATATATGGCAGCAACTAGGAACTAGCATTAGCATGTCGTATCCCTCGACGGGCTTTCCATTTAGCTGGTACAATGAGTGAAAAACAAGAGATATATTGCAGTAGTACTTTCTCTCCACTTTTCACGCAATGCTCCNATTAGCATGTCGTATCCCTCGACGGGCTTTCCATTTAGCTGGTACAATGAGTGAAAAACAAGAGATATATTGCAGTAGTACTTTCTCTCCACTTTTCACGCAATGCTCCGTTTTTACTAGGAATAAAATTAAAAGACTCGTAAAACCATTTGCTTAAGCTTGTGCCTGCCATCAATTTCCTTTTTTTTATTCCATTGGCTGAGAAAAAGAATGGATTCCTTCATTATGAGGAGGGCTAGAGGAAGAAATCGGGTAATAGTGGTAACAGCACGGTTTATTTTTTTCCAAGAGGTATGTCAGACAATAAAGCAAAGGTATCAAGTGTCCTTTATGACCCATGGTTATGATTAAAAATGAATGTATATAGTACACATATCATTTCTATGCTCGTAAACCACACTATATAGAGGTTTAATGTGAACGAGGAAATTTTTTCCCCTGAAAACTGTACTTTCTTCTGTGCGCACTAGTCAGGCTGGTGGTAATGGTTCGTTTATGTACAATACATACTGAAATAAGCCATCCATCATTTCCCACCAAAAGTTTATGAAAAGTGGTGAGTAATAAAAGGAAAACTTGCAATATTATATTTCTTACAGGAAATATTTTTTCTGCCTTCTTATGGGTAAAAACGGTAAAGTCAGAAAGTTTTGAAACGATATCGACCACCATCATCACCATTTGTGAGCCATTCAATTCACAGCACTGTTGTGCACAATTGCTTCGTGATGATAAAAAGCGACAAAAATGACAGGGGAAAATGCAGGATCAATGGATGTCCGATGACAGGTTATTTTGAGCCTTGGTTTTTTTTCACTCTATGAGCTGCATTATAATAGAAAGGAGATATATATCATTAAGTAAATCCATAGGTAGGGTGGGGAAATCCACCAGGAATAATGTGGGATGGTTTTGGGCTGTATATATAATCAGATAATACATTACATTTGGTATCCTACACAAGTGCGATCACATAATGTACATTCTTTCTTTTTATCCCTGTTCAGCCTTCATCCGCCCTCTTCCGCTCCTCGTGTTGTGTGCTACACGTGAGTACAAGAATGAAAAGACTCATAAAAAACCGACTTCGTATAATACACACAGTAGCCTATGTGGGTTATAAGAGAGTTCTGTATCGCATCATTATCTCCCTGTCGATTTTTTTGTTAAGTGCCTCCATCAACTAATTCCATTTTTCTGGAGACAACCCCTTACTCGCTCAACAGTGTCCTGTGTCCCGCCATTATGAGGAAAAACAACCGGAGAAAATAAAGCAGGAACTAATAGAATTCCCTTTGGAGTAAATTTCAAATCAGGATTAATGCTTGGAAATGAGGGGAAATTTTAGCTGGCTGTATTTTTTACCCATCTATTCTTCTCTCACTGCGTGGTTACCTCCACCTGATATGATAATGATCAAAGGAACGGGTGCACACAGAGATACGAATGAGGAAACTCACAGTACAATGAACATTCAAGCGGCATGTTCTACCTTGACAATTATCAACTCCTTTTTCCTTTGCCACATGAAGCGACAAGGAGACACGACCACTGGAAAGCTCGCTCATACGAAAACCGGTGTAGCCCACTTGACGAGCTAAAAATTCAGATAGAAAACGTAATTCTCTCTTCTCTCTCTTCACATGCATATTTAATTCAAGGGAAGGATGATGACGATGATGTCATTATAATATTATGCGATGCACTTGTACACACTTTACTTGGTGCTCTCCAAAGAGCTGTATTTTATCCAGGGTATTCATAATCTGCATGTATATCTACTCTCCCTCCTCCTCCCGACATATCTAACCTCCATCTATTCATCTAAGCTTTGGTCGGGCTGGAACGAAAATGGAAGATGGGCATATTAAGGGCAACTAAAAGTTAAAGGGAAAAGCCAAGTTAAGGCAATGTCAGGCTACAATAGCCCATTTCACACGCAATAATCTCATAACGACCCCCTTCACCATTCTGTACCATCATCATCATCATCGTCGTGGAAAAGCATTCAGCCTACATAATAATAGTAATATACGGATATGGTGTGTGTGACGCTGAAAGAGTGAGGACGTAACGAAAAACCAACCAACTTTGTCGTGTTGTGAATGAAGGAACGCTATTATTATTACAAAATGAAAGTAGCCCGGTTTTGCCTTTCTCCCGAGTTACTCTCGACTCGCTGTCTTGTAAAATAATGTCGTCGACGTATGATGCCTATATGATATGATGTTGATTGTACACACTATGAAAATGATAAGACGATGAAAATGATAACACTAACACTGTTTGCTCCCTTTTCCGTATAATGGCTTCTTACGCTTTGTCAAATGACATATAAACACATTCATGACACTTCATTCGAGTCATTTTGTATACTTTGTGTAGCTAGAAAGTATTCGTAGTAGAGCATAAGCATTCAGCGACTACATTACAAAAAAATTAGAAAGTATGTGTTCCTGAAACTTAACAGGAATAGGCTAAACCTGGAATGTTACATTTGGCGCAACTTATTTACAACACACGTAATTTTTTCAGAATCATATCCAACATAATAGCCTAAATTTCTCGTTAACAAAGTTGCCTTTTTTGCACACTAACTCAACTGTCTCTGTCCGGGGTGCTGACAGAAACATATCATAATGCATAAAGGATGCATAGACAATAGTTATCCAAAATACAATTACTGCTTCAATACATCATTGTAACTACTCATGTATTGCTTGAAAATGAAATTAGGTTAAAGAACAACAGCCAGAGTTTCATGAATTTCGTGAACATTACAGTAACTGCTTTTCTACCAGTGGCAAGAATCCACAATCTAATTCAGCAAATGGAGCCCAGGCGAAGTGCCTTCCTGTACTTGCTTTTATAACACTTTCCACAAACGCATATACGTAAAAAAACGTTAAACAATCCCCACTTCCTACCTTTCACACCTCGTATCTGATTGATCAATGATGATCATCACATCATCATATCTACCACCAACACGAGGAAAAGTCAAGAGCCAAGAATCCCGTTTCCCGGAAACGATGCACATACACAAGGATGTATTACATTACACGTCGTCGGCATATCTAATATCTAATAATATAATAAACGCCTTTCCGCTGTGAGACATGTACACTAATACGTTCTATATTCGAGGAAACCCCAAGCAAGTGTAAATTTCTCCTCGCATGCTCCATCCCTATCCGTGGAATTCCGTAAGCTTCATCTTCACCACTGACAGACGTGAAAAGTAGAAGAAAGTAACCATCTCTTCTCACCAGTAATAATATTGGCTGCACTTAAGGTTTGTTATTATACTCATCATCATTCTCTTACTTCTTCGCACGTAATATAAGAAAGACTACCTACAAGTACAGAGAACACTGACTAACCCTCATCCAACTGTACATGGTGGTGAATGGAATGATGTTGGATAGTGATGCTACATAATTCAGTTGCTAGCTCCCACACACACTCTTTCTTTCTCTCCTTTTCTCTGCTCCCAAAGGAGCTTTCTGACTCCTGCTCCCGGCTTGTGATAATAGGCAATCAAGTAAACGAGGTCAGGCAGCGGCGTGACCGCTGTTGCTGCTACTTTCTGACTTGCTTTTACTTACATACATTCTTTCCTACCTCACATCTATTAGTCTTAAGCTAACCACCTATACTTTATCTAGGAAAATAAACTAAGGGAAATGCTCTCTCTGTATGTGCATACTTATACTTGAATTTTCTCGATGATCATACCAAGAAGCTGATCACGATGACAGGCTTTCATCTCGGTGGTGATAAGACAATAGTTTAAACGTAATAACATCGCTACAGCCACCATAACTAAATATACATTTTTCATGCTCTCGAAGAAAGGTGGGGATCATTTTGCTTTTCATATCGAGATATTGGAAAGAGAAAAAGGAGAACTTTCACGGGCCTTTTGATGAAAATTTTAAGGCTTCATCAAATTATTGAAATGAATAACTTTTGGAGTTTAGGGAGCTGCACAAGAAACCTTAAAAGTATGAGTATGGAGGAAATGATATTGATATTCAAACACAATAGAATTCCCTGTGGCAGTGCCTGTTGTTTACGCAATCTTAGTGAACAAAAGACGCGACGAAGGCATGTCACAACCTCACACCGATTTAAAAATTGGTGATTTCATTTTCTTCCCTTTCCTTAAGAAAGTCAACTTACATATCATTTCCATTCAACGAAGGAAATATCTTACCACTCACATACGTATCTATCTGTCATGACGGCGCATTTAGCGTGATGATAAATATTTCATGGAAACTTTTCTCTCTCAAACGAGAAACAAACGACGAGAGGGAAAAGTAATCAAGCGCACATTGTAATGGACTTTTGTTGAGTGATGACTGATATGTTACAAAACATAATACGTGATATGCAGGTGGTAGTGGAAATGTTGGTGACTCGGTGAGTTTGAGTGAAAATCCCTCGCAGAATCATAATATTAATGTCATGCATGCATGTCACTGCCAGGCAAAAGACTACCTAAGAAGTTAGAAGTAAAGTTGAATGAGTGACATGCTCGCTTGTACATTTCATTCCATATCCCTCTCCGGTTCCTTATTATTCCCTAAAGAGACACTTTATTATCCTCGTATAATTCTTCAAGGCGTGTGTGCAAATGATGTCAACTTTGTGAAAGCAAACAGTGATGTGAGGTGGAGCGTCGTACGAAAAAGTAAAGTATGATAGTATAATACTCTCATATGTTTAAATGGACATCAGAGTAAGCTCACGTTCAATATGCCTGCAGTCGGTGTGCATGCATGTAACCAGATCAATGTATAATGCAAGTTAATGGTGTTCCATCATTAACTCAACTGAGGTAACATGACAAACGACAACTTGGATAACCGAAGTGACCTCTATTTTTCCCCTCGTGATGTTTTTAGTAATTCAGGGAGTGAAGCTCAGGGAGCGGTTTACTACTTTTCGTTATGCCTAACTTCATTCCCCTCTGGTTTCGTGTTAGTCACTTGCCCGTAGTCACTTTGCTTATTATTGTCCATTACCCTATCGATTCCAAATTATCCATCTCATCCATCCTCACTTTTTTCCTTTCTAGTGGTGCAAATGGAATGGACGGTGGGTACTGTGTGTCCATAAGGAAAATGCCGAAAATGGATTAAATATGTATGTGTAATACGGATTTTTTCTCTCGATTGATTCACTTATGGATATAATCCAAAATGTACGTGAAAAATACGTACGTATGAAAACACGAGAATGAATAGTGCATGTCATTTAACAGTAGTGTGGATGAGCAGAGCTTTTGCACTTTCACAGTATTACATGTAAACTATGCACGCTATAAATATGACAATCAAAATGGGAAAAAACCAGCAAGCGAATTTGGGAATGGGGAGGAATATTAATCTATATGCTTTTTGTGCTACGGACCACCTCATCCGGTCCGTGTTTGTCACTCAGGAAATGATACACGAAAGTCCGATCCGAGGGTGGCATGGAATCTGACCGAAGCGAATATTAAAACCCGGAGTACATTCTGAACTAAATTGTATTTGTACCTTATACCCTCTTCACTATAAACTAACTCTACTTATTATACACATTATACATATTATTCATAGCAGAGAGGGTGAGTTGGAAAAAGCCGGAATCACTCGCATCAAAAGCATTTCTGCACTTCCCGTCATCCTAATTAACCATGAACCCTTCACTTGATGGGGGCTGATGAAAATGTACAAACTGGAAAATAAGGATAATGACTTTAGGAGGGTTGATGAGTGGTGATGATGATGAAAAACTAAATGAGGATTAAAAAGTAAAATGAGGAAACTTCATCTCATAATTTAATGCATTTCCCCTCACATCTCTACAGCTCACACATGCAAACTCCGTTATCATCGTTTAGCCTAAAGTCCAAAAATGAACATGAATTATTAAGTTTCCTAGACTTGTCAATAGAGAAACAAACACGAGTTAACTTTATTTGCAACATTTCGGTATCATGGAGTGTGTATTGTGTCCAATCAAGCCAAAGCAGCCAAATAAAAGTCACGCCATGGGATTCAAAGAAGCAAAAATAAGTAGTTGTGAAAGTTATGGAGAAAAGTGCCAAACTCTGCATGCGACAAATACATAGAACATTTTGATGCATGTAAAGAAAAGTAAACGGGAATAATCAGAATAATGAGGACAAAGACAAACGATGATTATGAGACGTTTGTAGCATGAAGGAAGAAGTTGATTACAATGTAACTCTCTAGTTCAGACGACTTTTCAGACATGGCAAACACACCAGTTGACGAATGAATATAATAATGGTAATGGTGTCGATGACGATTATGATGAGTAATGATGGGACCCCATTTTCCCTTTCATCATCATTATTGCTTGCTCTCCTGCATCCACATATTCCTATTTTAGTATAAACTAAACACTATAAACGTCGACTTGGCTAACAACTGGATGCACCATCATGAAGGAATCATTATATGACAGTATACAGGACACAACATGTGGATATGTATGTGCACTACTATAAAATGCAAGATGTGTAGACAGTAGACACACATGCACGCGCAGTTAGTGACAAAACTTATTACTTTCCATTATTATCATCATCATGATGACGAAGGAACAGTGTGTATTTTGAGATAATTGAGCTCATCTCTTTTTCTAAAGCAGAGAAATTATTACTGCTGCAACGGATAGCTTTCACAACCACACACCATAATCCGTGCTTGTGTCCTTCCCTCGTCAAAAGTAATTCAAAGTGAATGTTATTTATCGGTTTTACCATGACTTGATTTTATTTCAAGTAATAAGTTGCTCGTGAACTTGTTCGTGTTATTATTTGCCAAGGAGAACACAAAATGATTTTATGATGATGGTGGGGAGCGAGGCGAGGGCGATAATCCTTGAGCAGCAGAATGTTTTGGCCACTTTCCTCTTTTAAGTCAATTGTGTCACTTTTACTATTCTCAGAACTGTATTGATGATACCACATGCCACAGCTTGAGTTTCGTTCCAAGCACGATACTGTAGGATATCAGTCAGGCCAAGCGTCAAACGTGACGGCGTGTCGATTTCTCTGGGAGATAATAATAACTTTTCCCCTATTTGCCCTCAGACTATAAAAGGGGGAAATATGACTAGCTACGTGGATGCAATACCTCCTCAATGAAATTATAAGAGCTAGCAAGTACACAGTACACACACATATTACATATGCAGTTTAAATCGGAGGAAGGGATGTAGGGAGATGAGATGACGTGACTTAGTCCATAACGCATCGGTTATGTCATGGAAAGAGGTAATCAAGGAATATAAGGATGTTATAAAAGATAATGCTTGTCTCAGAACAAAGGGTTGAGATCTGACTTAAAAAATTTGACAACTGTGTTACGCTCGGCTGCTTTCCAAAAGAAGGAAAATTCATTTGTTCAATACTCTAAACCATCAGCAGAAGACACCTATCTACAAAACCCACATGTGGATCTATTCCCTTATTAAAATTCCTAATAACAGGATTGTTACACAGGAGCAACTGAAATTGTATTCACCCTACCATTAGATTTAAATTGACATACTTCCCACACTCTTATTAATTTTAACGGGACTTGCGCCGCAAAAAAGTGGGAAAAGCGATTGGCAGATACGTAACGTTGCAAGAATCGCAAGAAATTGGAAATTAATATCACAATAATGTGAAACCTTTCCACTATGTGTAACTCGAGATGAAAACTATCTCAGAAAAAAACGATTTCGAATTTCAACATAATCGAGCTTTCCCTTTTCCAATAGCATTTGAATGTTACATTTTTTTACTCAACACACAGTAAACAAACGTGAGTAGGCAAACGTCTCCGATGCCGTTTCCTTAACTTCTAATCATTACCACCGATGAGTTTTTACGTTACAATAATGTTGATTGCTTACGTCGCAAAGGATCAAGGTATATTACAGCACACTTTAATGAGCGGAAGTGACGTCTATGTGTGTGATTTGTAATAATGAGCACACCTTCAATGACACCTGATGCGTAGTATGCGAAAAAGAGTCGTGCCATTTAAATTACATGCTCTGCCAGAAATTTTAGAAGCGACATCTCGACAACTACCTTATAACGAAGTAGTTTTTGTACTATAAAATCACACGCTCCATTTATGAGATTTAGCCATCGCACGAACCCTTCTGAATCTACCCCGTTGCGTCATCCCCACAACTCACTGGATTGGATATTAATTAGAATTTAAATAGAACCAAGTGACAAAATTGGTTAATGAAATGGAAACATCATTCACAGCGGTAGGTAGTCAGCCATAAGAATTTCCTATAAGTGACAAAAGAACCCAGGCATGAACATTACTCATTGTGAGAACTGTCGGAAAAAGTAACATTTTATCAACACAACCCTACAATTATTGCATCGGACATGTTTCTAAATTGTAGTTCGTATCTTCCATGAAAAAATGTATTTTATACAGAAGAAACATGCACGCCTTGTGCGACTCAAAGTTTGGCTTGGTATTGTGATAAAATGAGATCTGTCAGCAGAAATTACCCCTGGCCTAGTGATGATTACTATCAAATACAACCAAATACAAAAAAATCTCTTTGTCAGGATAATAAATGAAATGAAAAGCCTTTTACGTTTACGATGTCATCATAATCACACCATCCATCCTGCAAATACTCTCAAGAATCTATAGCCCGAGGGAAACAAGCTTTGTCAAAATCGACGAAATGACTGACTGTGAGAGGATGGATGAATGAACGCGAAAAGAGCTTTAAATAACTCCAGAATCCACTGTGACGTACTGGGTGATCTAATCAAAATGGGAGTCCGTGTAGAATGAACTATCCCTCAATGCATTCCAGTTTGATATAAGTGTACGAGTGTGATAAGAGCCATTCAAAGTAACAATCACTTACTCACCATAATTGCTAGCGAACCAAGCCATCTCCAACTAGGTATGCAAGCCCGTTTCCTAATAATGTCATCTTGTCCCTTGCTACTATTACAAGTTGCCATTGACAGGAAAAAGGAAGCTAGCAGAGGGGAAAACTAGTCATTCATTTTGATGAAAAGTTCATTTTACACAATAACATGACATTATATGCATGTGTGTGTCTATGCCCTGGAAGAAGTGCGGAGTAGAATGAAATGAAAAACAAGCACGCATTCAACGGTAATAATATAAAGGGGACCATTGGGATTGTAACAAACCATCCTAAAAACCACCCTGGAGCAAATAAGGTTTCATCGAAATAATCATCGTTCTCATGAAAATCACAGCCAGTTTAACCCATGTCATAACATGTGACAACAGAGTAATAATAATAGAATAATGTAGAAATTGAGCAACTCAAATGTAAATGTTTACATCTCATATTGTATCCTGTTCTTGCCTTCCTTTCAAGCTAAATGGAAACTTGCCACTAAACTTATATTTCATCATTTTTGATAGATTCTTAAAACCATTATATTACTTTTTCCTTATAGAAAAAATGATGAAATATGAAACTGAGCAAATTGAGCTATATACTGAAGGAAAGGATAATGCCAGTTCTCATGGTCAACATCAGTAATGAAAAAAAACAGTGTTTGAATATAGTAATTTAATTTCAGACTGCATATGCCAACTTCCTATGAGCAAAACTCAGTTTCCAATTTTAAAAAAGTAAGGCAAACACAAAAATCACTACATAGATATCTTACATGTCTGTTTTCCTTTACCGAACCTAAATCTCATAGGAGCTACTAAAAGAGTCAACCTTTTGGGGCAATCTAGCAAACAGTCGTTTTTACACGCCAACATCAAGCCATCCACATAGTTAGCCTTAGCCCCAGTTCAGACGAGAGGGATTGCTTACGGAACATAAGATTTGAGATTATCTATAGAGAAAGAGTGTCTTAATGATGTATATCTGTATCCCATCTTATCTCGATAAATGCAATAATAGAGTAAATGAAGTTTTTTTCTTTACTTTTCTTTCCAAGTATAAAAAGAAAAGTTTTCATATGGGGTACACATACATATTACGTAATACAGGGGGGCATTATTTTTTCCATTCTCTCACAAATAATGGATTCAGTGCAGTGTGTGGCACACCATCCATGTACTTATACTGTATTATCCCCAATAAAGATGGTAAAATAGCTTCCATTTGCCGACTGGCTGGTTTGTGTGCTCGTAATACAAATGGGATGACCTAGGTCGACCTTTCCTCCTTTCTCTTTCACTTGCTTTGCTGCCTGCCTGGATGCGTATGCCGCTAGGTTTTCCTCGCTTTCAGTCGACTGACTTCTCTCCCTCTTGGTATGCACCTATCACCAAATATTTATATGATTTTGGCAGCACATCTTATAACTTAGTCCACGTAAAGTAATGCAACGCTACTTAAATCCTTGTTTCCCCCCATTTTCCATATCCACACCAGGCCAGCACCCTGCTAAAGCTGGAGTATATGTTTAAAGTGATAGTGATGATTCAGGCAGACGCTCCAGTTCCATGAAAAAAGTTCCCAGTGGCAAAGTTACAAGTCGTACATTTCACTTCACATCCTAGTACCGTGCCCAGAGCTAATACTTTTTTTTCGTCGAGAATTGCTGTTATGTTAGTGTGGTGGTACGTATGCAATTTGCCGCTGGAATTGCAACTGAAACCACATCGGCTTTACCAACTTGTAACATGTTTTTTAAGCACAAACAAAGTGAAGAAATCTATTCATTCAGGGAAGGAGGGTTCCTGTAATACATGGACATTACGACTTCATACGAATATGCATTCACGGTATATAAACTAATCTGTACTTTGATATATAGGGAAGGCAGAAAGTAAAAATGCAATTTTTTCTCCTTTCTCTGAGAAGATTAGAGTATGAGAGAGAGAAAGATGTAACAAATAACAGGGAACCACGAGGGTCCCTCACTCCACTACTTTTCATGCATGAATAGCTCTGAGCCTGACAGTTATATACCCCTCCTCTGGTCGAATACTTATATTTATGCTACTATTCTCATTCACATCGTCGACACTGCCTCAAAAACTGAATGAATGAGTGAGTTGATGGGAGTTACCGTGTGCCTCTGCTTCTCTTTTGACATGCAAGCAATATGTGTATGAGGCATAAACATACACACTTTTTGAGTGAGATCATCAGATCACATCACGGCTTCGGGGATATTATGTACACCGACCGAACTCTACCTTATTCTTCTCCAGTCCCCATCAGAGCTTGACAAATAAGCAACGAAGGACAACAACATCAGCAGCCAACGCCACACACAGTGATGTGTTACGCCTGTTTCAATAATAATATCTGTACTTGATACACTTGGATGGGGATAAAAAAGTATACTCTATATGTAGATATGATTATGCCTGTCAGTACATAAGTAACAGTTATCATTATTACGGAAGCAGAGCTCAACTTCAGCTAACCCATAGAGAGCTTTTTGTTGCAGCCACAGAGAGCAGTCTTTTGTCAGTAATAAGGATATTATTGAAGTGGTCGTCTTTTCTCTCACTTCTTCCCTTCCTTTTGTCCTCTATCAACTCAAATGGCTAAGCTCCATTGGATTTTCGATGACAGTCCTTCACTGATTTTACTGATTCAACCAGCTATCCAAAATTTATGAGAATGAAGGCATGTTGATACTATACTCAGTGATGCGAGATGAAATGTGATCTTTTGTTTTTCCATTCGCAGCTTAAATTAAGAAAAGACAGTAACTGACGCTACTGTTAATAAAAATTGATGTCTTCGTCCTTGTTTCGGTGAGAATGGTAAAGCTAAATTTATGTGAAATCGTTTCAAAACTCAAAATGTTTGAAAGAATATAAAATAACGCTGAATTATATGTGCACATGTGCATGACTAAGCGATCCCGATTCTAACAATAATGTAGCGTATCATGAGTGGCTCCTTAGGGAAATACTTGGGGAGAGGTTTCATATGAAAGAATTACTACAATTTACACATGACAAGGTTGATATGCAATACGGTCATGTGAATCAGCATGTAATGCCAATTAATGCAGCTGGCAATAGTAAAAAAAGATTCGTCATTGAATAATAAAATCCTAAATGTGATTTCTGATAGCTGCTTGAATATCATACCACACGGCAATAAGTGCATTTCATGCTTCTATAATAGTTTGAATCGAATCAAATTTCAACTAATAGGATTTGGTGATTTCATGATTCGGAGTTAACAAGTAAAACGATAAGGTCATTTTGAGTATAAAAGTAGTGCATACACATACATTTATACATTATAAAGAACATGCTAGGGGAAATTCAAGTTTTTACGAACTTCGACAGTTCCGTTTCCAACTTTTTCATTTCGTATTGTGAAAGATGACAGAAAGGGGATAAGGATATAAAAGTGGGGAAAGAGAAAAAGTCATGTAAGTGTAAGACGGAAGGAAAAGTATTGTTACCCCAAGTGGAAGTTGATCATTGAGGCGAGATCGTTTCCGTCGTTTGCTTGGAATGTGAGCGTCAAGTTGAGAAGCGGCAGAGTTGACATTGTCACGAGACGTCTGAGCACCGGGTCTCCCTCCAACAATACTGCCCTCGGTTTCCGGTTGTCCAAGAGCAGAAGCACCACCAAAACTTGGATTGCTATTATTAGAAGGTACAGTAGCAGAACCACTACTTCCACCACTGCCAGGAAAGGTCAAACCAGCTCCAGCTGGACTGCAATGGAGAGCTGTAGAAGAGCCACTATTTCCGCTCGGTTTAGAAACCAATCTCCGTAACCAATCGGAGAAAAAGCCTGGAGGAGGATTTCCAATTTCACTCATGTATGATGGGGTGGCTGCCAAAAGTCTGGAAAGAAAGTCTGCATGATGCTTTAACTCCGCTGGGCCACTTGAACCACCAAGAGTTCCACTTCCAGGAAGTGATCCACTTATACCAGCACCTCCGAACCCTCCTAGTCCGGCTAAACTAGCCGATGCTGGTGGCAAGCCTGGAGTGGGACCTGCGGCTCCTCCTCCAAGACTTGGAACTAGTCCTGGAGGTAATGACAGGCCTGCTGGAGGATATCCACGACTATCTGCAGAACCACTTGCTGCTCCATTCATGCTTCGCATTTTGACAAATTGTTCTAAAATTGTACTCTTCCCTAACAACTAGTAATTTTTGACTTCCTTCGGTTTGCAGATCACGTGGTCACCTGAAATTATTTAAAATCACGAGAATGAGTATTTTCCAAGTTACAATTACTTTTATCATGTCATTAATATATCATCATAATTGTCAGTTTTTTTATATTAATTATGTGTTATATGTAACGTAAACTCTACCTCTCATTATCCAACAATTCGAATTTGAAACAATACAACTAAACTACCAGCAACTTTCAACACAATCAAACCCATAACTTCCTAGGATTAGTAAGTCGCACGCTACATATTAACTCTGAACTTGGTAAAAGTGCAACTTTCTCTACACACTACACTAAATTACACTATCAAACGTGAACCTTCAATGTCACCAAGTCACCATCTTGAATAGCCTTCTTGATGTTTTTTCTCAGCTGAGTAGCCCCTCGTAACATAATCCGAAATGCATTAAGTCACTACTATTCGCCCGACACGTTAAATGGCAGCGGACAAACATGACAACGAATTCTTGACTTAAAGTAGCAAACTGAAAAGCCCTTATGGAAGATGACACAATGCCCATCGTAACACAATGTGAAGTAACAGTCAACAGTAAGCAAGGAGTCCTAGCGAGAAAAAATCCTTCACTCAACATACACACACACACATGCACATAAACCACACCAAAAATCTAAGCTGCACAAGAGGAAATTGAAAATCGGATTTGTGTAAGAGCTCCACAACCAACCGCAGCGTAACTGCTGCACCAACGACTTGTGTGAGACTACTACCCGATGCCCGTGTTCCCTAATATCCGCGTCTTGCTGGCTTGCATTCACGCGGATATATAAAAAAAGACAACATGCACACATCACACGCACAACAAGCATATATATTCCTGGAGCTGTGTTAGGGGATATTTTACTTGTTTTACTTATACACAGCCAACTGCAATCGTTGACGTAGATAGTCAAGGGAATATTGTGTATTTTTCTCGGGGTGACAATGACAGTAGAAAGCTGTCAGCTGCAATAATCTAACTGGGCTTTACTGCGAGTATAGAATGTGTCGGAGTGAAGCAAGTGTTATGCATACCATGTGTGTATTTTGACAGAATGAGGAACACTACCAGTTTTAGGAGTTGAACCAATAAACCTCGAAAGTAAATAAGTCTCTTCTCTCGAATTGACTCTTGTGTTAAAGTGTTACTCACTTCATATCCAATTAGTGCAATAGATGAAAGACAAGTTGAGTACATTGCGGTGGGCATAGTGCTTCATGAGCTAGTTTTTATATGTAAAAAATATATTAAATAAATTTAGACTAGAATTTCAGCATTTTTAGAAAATTTAAACTTTGGAATGAAATAAATGGATAATGTTAGTGTGATTTATGCTTGGAAACTTTTTTTTGTCCACTTTGAGAAATCAGTTTGCCTACAGCCGCATTCCATTTTTTGCAGAAAAAAACCTCCAGATGTGTAGCCGATGAGCTAGCAGTTTCGTACATCAAAAGAAAAGCTTTCTGGAGTAATATGAGTTGGTGGAAACTATTACGTGGTAAAAGTATATCGAGTGTGGGAGCGTAATGTAGCACATTTTTGAATTTTGAAATGACAACAAGAAAAAGAGGCAAATCCTGATTTGCGATTGAGTGTTGTTATTGCTTCAATTTTCTTCCAAAATGTTTTTTTCTCGTTTTCTCACTACCTAGGAAGGAAAGTCTAAAAGAAATGGAAATGGGATTGCACGTGTTGACAAAATGATTCTACAGAGAAAATACTCCTAAAGGAAATAAATAAAAGTAGACTATGCGGTTGCTTTTTTTCTTGTTTTCTAGACTCCTGCTGTTTTCCTAAAGGAATTTTATGCATGTCATGTGATGAAAAAATACAATGCACTTACTACAATAAAAAGTGAGTGAGTTCAGAAATGCTTTAAAAATATACAGTTTTTAGCATGTGGTCTCTAAAAAGTTATTCCTTTTTTTCATTCCTTTCTCCTTCTATTTTTTCCATATACCCACCGCTGTGAACTTGGAGCTCTAGCAGTGGGAGTAAATGTATCAGAAAAAGGAAGAAAAAAATGTTTTCTCTCTTTGGAAAAATGTTATTGTTACTCTTTACCGTAAAGAAGTATATACCAACAAAAGTATAGAAGAAAAAAGTTTTCTACTACGCTTCCCCAAGATGTATCCCGTATAAAAATGAATACATTGTAATTCTCTTAGGCCGATGCATGCACACATTCATATAAATGCGTGCCATCCCACTTTTCCCGTTTTTTCTTCATGAAGAAGAACTGTTAGTGACTGGTCCCATTTTATTTTACATTTTTTATCCAGTTTGATGCGTTTTAAATGGAGTCTTGATACAAGGGAAGAGATCAAATCGATAGGGTGGTGTGGTGCTAAAGTAGACAGCAGGCCACATTCTATTATAAGCGTAGTCAGAGTGCTCCACATAGTTGAGATGTTACTGTTATGTTGCTCTCGAGAAAAGTGTTGGTAATATCTCGAGTATACATATAATAGCGGTCGCCTCTGATATTGAATCTATTGTATTTCGCAGTGCTATACAATTTTACAAGACACATCTTTTCTATATTACATTGTGTTGGCTTTAGCATCACCCACCACCGCTCGCTACAAGGTTTGGAAAAATGATGACGCAATTGAATAAAACTCACTCAGGAGCAATATGGAGAAAAGGTAATAGCTAAGAAGTGTGTTTAGAAAGGATTAGAATGGAATGAAAGCTCCTTTTTGAGGAAAATATTTTCTCGAGAAAAGAAGGAAGTGAGATCATGAATGTTCCACAGTTTTAAAGCCGCCTTCCCTCTTTCCACAGTTGCGGCTTTTGTGTGAAAAGTTTTCTCGTCTTATTTATAACCGTACTCTACTCATAGACTGCCTTGAGATACACCGTTTTTCCAAAATACCCCAATTTGAATGGTAATGAACAGTTTAATAAAAAAGTATTTCCAGGAAAATGCATTGTGTGTTTAGGGAATGGAGATTTTCCAAGGTTTGATTTTTATTGAGGATTTAGCGTGAGTGCACAAGGGAGAGGAAGTCTTAAGCACAAGTTTTATTTCCTTCCATTCTAATTTATTATTTTCTCCACTTTTCATCACACCGTTGGCTAAACTCTATACAGTTTTCTGTAAAAAGAGATCTGCTCTTCATTAAAGATCAGCTTTTAGAAATGAGCTTGCTATTAGCTACCCTAAAGAAATGACTGAGTGTTTCTTGTAAAGGGTGTAAGTATGGTGTTGCAACGCCACCATCACCGGCGCTTTCCATGCATTCATTGTAATTGCTTCTCTTCACAACTAGCTCTTTTTTAATAAATTCAACAGCATCTGCGTCACTTGGTTGAAATTAACTGTTGCAACAGTGGAGCCACACGACTGTAATGAGTCCCAACACCAACCAACCACCGTAGAATAAGGGTTTTCTCTCTGTGAACATAAAGCCATATTATAATTTACTTGTCTCTTGGGAGCATATGCTGAAAGTAGAGGGAATTTTTCCTGGTTTTTACTTTTTCAACTCATTGTAGTAGTAAGCAGTTAAAGTAGACCTTGTCATAACCCACCGCTAGGAGCACAGTTAGAGGTAGCTTGTTTTTAAGCACTTGAGATTATTTTTTAGATTTTGGATGTTTTCCCAGATTTACAAGGAAGGGTAGAACAGCGCCAACGATTATAAATGACAGTTGGGATCTAGTGGACGTTTAGTTGGTTTTGTAGGTGGTGCAGCAAGAATGAATGGCGATTTTAATAGAAGCTTTCTGCAGTGTTGTATTGTGGTAGGAGAAACTTCTTTGTAAATTCATAATGTTAATCCATGTCATAAAAAGCAGAGCAGCTATTAGAGGCTGGCGCAGTTATAAAAAATAAATTGTATTGCGATATTACCCTGCTATCAAAAAGCAATTCTTTGTACTACTACTAGCTTTTTTGTGCTGTCTACACTATTTGTCTTTTTTTTCGTAGCATTTCAGAAAATTAATTATTCGTCCCATCTGCATTAAATTAGGCAGTGTCTATAATAATAATTAGACTGAGGATGAACAGCTTAAATATGTGAATACTGAAAGTCAATTAGCACTGAAGAATTGCCATAATAAATTCCCAATTTTTGTTACAGAATCCACTATTCATTTTGATTATGTGTTGCTTGCCATGAAGAATTAAAATAACTCGTCTTGCCTTGCGCTAGCGTGTTGTGCCGATTTTAAGATTTTTAAGACGTCATAATTTATCAGACTAAACTCTGTAGGCATATATACATTTATGCACATTACCCCATCTCATAATAACGGCATTCTATGTGTCTGTCATCACGGAATATTGAGCAATTAAATTACACGTATGATTTGATCGTGAGTATACTAATGGATGGATAATCAAAAAAAGAATGCTTTTGTACGAGCATAATGTTAGAAAGGTTAGATCAATCTTCATGTTTCAATACAAAAAAAGATTTTTTAAATTGCATTTTGTGAGTACATAAAATCCCCTATTTTTTATCAATATTAAATTACTGTAACAATGTTTCTGTTGCTGTCTGTACCCATCTTTTAAACTTCAGCTAACTTTGTGCTTACGGGTACAAACCATTCTATGGCATGATATTCAAAATGTCAAGATAATTCATTCTTCCCCACTTCGAAAATTTACTTAACTCAAATAAGTAATTTAAAAAAGAATGACAAGACTCGAGGCATTCTGAAACATCAAATTTCGTTGGGAGCAAGTCGATTTAGAATATGACGACAGTTCATTTTTGCATTACGCCTGAAACCACGCACGCTTGACAGATATCGCTTATTATCTCAGTATGCCTCTACACGTCGTCATTCAACTTTCTCATTTTCTCCAAACCATCATCCTTTCACTTCATTCCAGCACACCTATCCGTCCAAAAGTCCGCGTATACCTATAATAATTTCCTTATTAAAACCATATACCTATACTGTATTATATTAGAGTGTAACACGTATACTCCCACAATTCATCTTCAAATATGGATTGATCCCTGTAGCCAAAAAGTAATCATGATCGACTTGATTCAAAAACCTTGAACAAGCTTTCGTCAAGGAGCTCCTCAAAGAAAAACTATATTGAAGGAGGAAGAAAAGCACCACCTTGTTTTTATTCTCATTCCATCCTCATCCTCCTTAGCTTCCAATGTTTTTCACTGTATTGCACAAATCAAGGCAACTGATCCCCCTTTTCTTTCTATCATCATCATAATAATCCATCCAACCAAATATCCTTTTTTATCAATATGTAATCATCACTGGAGTGTATGAAACTTCATGCACACACACACTCTCTTTCTCTCTCTCATGAAAAGCTTTCTCCTCTTGTCAAACAAGTGCAAGTGAAAGAGTTTGTGTGCTTGCAAACATGCCATATAACGAGATACAAATCTACGAGTAACTATCTTCATGAGAAAGAACCGTGTATACTTTATAACATTATCCATGAAATACCTTTCCTACCGTTCATATCACTGCCGTCATCACTAGCACCCAAAAATAATAAGGGATCAACAAGAGAAAAAAACCTTCCCATATAAAAAAATATAACCTGATATATGTAGGAGAATCTCTATGAAAAGTAGTTTATTTCGTTCTTCTCTGCTAATAAGTAGAACCATACAGTTGGAGCGTTGTCTAACTTTAAAACCCTTCGTTCCCTACTTGTCATGTCCTCCTCATCGTCATCGACTTTTCTCAGAGTAGAGTCAAAAATGTAGTATAAGTAGTGGCAGTAGCAGTAGTGCTCCTTCTCCAATGTACTTGTGTAATCATACCCACATATACACACTCGTCGACATAAGTATCACTTGTCTTCCACTCGTCTGGGAGACTCCATGCTGTGAGTGAAAGATGTGGAAAGAAGAGACTTTATTAAAATCGATTGATACCATCATCATCGTCATCAACATCTCCTCTCTGCTTACAGAGTGTATAACACAGCCCTTTTTTCTTTTATGTTAAAGAATCTCCTTTTCTAATAACCAATGTATGTTACTCCTTTATATTATTCGGAGAAAAAAGCTTCTGTGTTCTCCCTCATTTTCTTCCTCTTCAAAGAACACATGCACAGTGATGATGTGATATGAACAAGTATGAAAGACGACAGCCAAGGGAAGAAAAACTTGTGCAGGAAATAACTAAGCAGCTTTAGTGGCTTGATGCTGTTGCTTTTATGCTAAGTTTTTAAATATATTTTTTCCAATAATATATTACCCAGCAATCTTTTCACTATGTTAGTTCACTCACAGAGACTAGCCAGACATTGATGTTCCTTCATTTCTTCCCTTTCATCCTGATCATATTACAGACAAGAAAGTTCTGAGAAATAAGAGTTGAGCAATAAAAAGGAAGAAGCTTGTATATGTTCAGACTAAAGAACATTCTATAAGATGACTTGAGATTTCTCGCTTGTTAGGGGCTTCATTGATATCATTTTAGCTATTCATTATGATTTGCATACTTTTGGGGAAAATATATATGTGCTTGTGTATATGGAGCATGAAAGATATTCTCTGTATATCTTTGCCGTCTGTATTTCAAACGACTAATAAAAAAAAATACAAGGAGCGACTGGGTTTCTATCTTTATTCCAACATATTTTCCAAAATACTGATTTGTGTAGGCTGGGTTGGCAGTCAAGAAAACTTGACAATTTTCTCCAGTCCAGCCAGACTCGACTCAACCTTCGATCCCGAGATTCAATTATATCTATTATTATAGAGTTGGTGTGCTGGTTATATAGTACACAGATCACATACTCGTGTCAACAATTCTTAGAAAAAATACTAACCCAGGAGGTATGTCGAGACAAAATGAAACGATCTATGAAGTGAAAAATATATAGTTAAGCACCATCACAGTTCTCAACTCCTATTTATAAATCAGCGAAGTGGAATACATAACATGGAATCGGTTACAATTCAGTTATCCTTTAGGGGAAAGAATTCAAATGAAGAGTGGCACACCATCACCACGACGCAGACATAAATTTTCTTATAAAAAGATACATTTGATATGGTGAAATATAATGATACCATAATCATTACTGAGTTTTCCCTTCAACGAAATGAAATCACGACAGAGAAAGCATAGCGCTGCTTAATACATAATAAAAAATGAATTTTCTCATCCTCCATAAACAGGTTAAGAAATCTATAAACGTACATACCCTTATATTCACTGAGTTCCACATAAAAAGTGGTTCTTCTAAATAAATAAAGTAAAAGTTAGCTAGAGGCACAGTCTCCTACAAAATACATATATAGTAAGCGAGAAGGGGAAAAGTTGAAAAATTGACTGGATGGTTCAATCCATTTCCTGGATGCGTGGTTATATTATTACATCATTATACGGAAATTTCAAAAGCGAAAGCCTGGCACATAACAAGCAGAACAGCAATAAGTAACACAACAAGAATCATCATCAAGCAACCTTATCAGATGTCACAAGGAAAGAAGATGAGATGGTGGAAAAAAGATGTGAAAGCGTGAACAAAACTTCCACTTTATACTTTTTAATGTATGCATGAATATAAAGTACATGATGGAACGGCGACGGTGGTGGTGCACGTTTCGTCCCATTTTTCCACTTTCCCTCTATCGTCACACAATAGAAAATGCTGTAGGTAGATAGCTGAGCATCAAGTTGACTTCCCTTTCCTTCTAACTAGTCATCCGTGATGAATATATAGAAAAACGGGTATAACATGGAAAAAATCTATTGGATGATATGATTTTTTTCGTTTTTCTCAGATAAGTTCCCTCCTACTTTAATGTAATATAGTGTAGTGATGGTTGCTAGTTTAGTTTTCCAGCTTCCAATTTTTCCTCTCTAGTTATATTCACTCCTGCCTCTTTTTCCCAAACTATCTCCACAGGAAATTCTTATAACTAGATTTTTATGCAATGGGAAAAAATTTCCGTGGTGGCAACGGATGGAAGATGGGTATTACAAGTAAGGGAAAGCAAGAGACTGTGAGATAATTTGCTGCTTGTCACTTGTCTTCTCCCTTCGAGATAATGGGTCCCAAATGATGATAGCAACTGGCAACAACCCTTTTTCCCTTCTGTAATAATCACTCATGGTGCGTAAATTTATATCGCGTATATGTTCCCACACGTACTGATCTGTTAGTTGGCTTTAGGCATTTAATAATATTGCATTTTACAGCCGTTAGCAAGCACTTCTACCGGCTTCACCGTCGATGATTGCCCTATAGTTACACGATAAAAAATGATCGACGCTCTTAGCATATACCATATAGATTCTAGGAAAGGCGATGATGATGAGACAAACGAGGAATACGAAGTTATAGGATTTAATGGGGATGCAAATTGATTTTGAAAGAAATCACTGAGGATCGTTGGGGGTGCTTTAATGAAAATTGGTTATTTGCCTCCTGTCAGAAATGTCGCTTGCCATTTCCCTCTTCTCTCTAATATGTTACAAATAAGCAGTGAACTGACAGTAATTTTATGCTCAAAAAACTTATTTTTATATAATATACTTTTCTCTTATTTCCTTTCAGTCATTTGTATATATCAAATATGGTGAAAAAATAAGGAAGTTGGATTCAAGAGAAGAAGTGTTGGTGCTATAAGAGAAAAAATGCTTTGGACACGAACAAGCTTTTGCATCCCACTTCTCGTTAAATGAACTTGTTAGGCAATTTTTTCTAATATAAAAAAACTCCTGTGTATCCACTCGTTAGCATAAGGCATGTATGTTATAAAGCTTGCATAATCTACCTCAGCATTCTTGCATTAAATGAGCCAAGTTTTTTGAGAAGTGCGACGAATGAAAAAAGGAAAATAATGAGGAACACTAAACACAGAGAAGGCTATATATAACACAAGTTATGTATGTATATGAGATGGGATGACAAGAAAATGAAGGCTGAAAGGTAGACTGCGAGCGAGCGAGTTGGTTTCCCTGAATGTTAAAGCGGAGCAGCAGCGGCAGTAATCTAATTGCTTTCTATTAGTTCATAAGCTTGTTTGTACTACTTATACTTGTGCCAAGAGAAAACTAGCACTGAGGAAAAAGTACAAGGAAAAAATATATAATAGATATGAATATATCACACACACACATTTATGACAAGGATGTTTTTCCCTCAATCGCATAATAGAAGAGAGCTTAGAGAATATTTCAGACAAATTCAAATTTACATCCATTTGATCCTCATAAAACATGCTTCGATGAGCACAAAACTTCCAAGAACCAACTTGGTAAAAGTATATATTTATAATCACTCTTGAAAAGTATGTATACCGTGTCTTGTGTATGGTTCCCATTGTGTATAAAATGCATTATGCATATTCAACCAGTTTACACTCTCCCTTTTCACCAGCTTTGACTTTACAGTTATGAATAGCATATATCATATATCCTCCCTTCTTGCTGTTCAAAATAATGTGTGCATGCATGTGTTGACTGACAATGACTCAAGAGGATATAACGAGCTTCCCAGTTTCATGGGAAATGTAGCAGTGGTGCTTGGTGGTGGAACGTCGTCGTCCTAATGATCAAATTAATGTAATATAATATTGCAATTCTAATAATTCTAATTCCAACCCGTCGACTTTCACACAGTTATCAATAAATAAAAAGCACACGCTCGAAAAGCCCGTTTTTAGTTTGTTGTGGTGGAAGGCTATTGGACAAGTTTTTAGGAAACCAAGCAGCGAATTATGCATTCTAAAAACTCCCCAACTCCCAAAAATGCTAAAATCGATGTAACTCTGCAAGCAATAGTGGTATTGAAGAAAAAATGTAATTTGAATGAAAGTGAAGCAGTGTTAACACACAGATAAATTGTTCAGCTCAGATTATTTATTTTTCAAGTATAGACAATTACGTCACTGACTGCCTACTTACTTCATTAACTCCTGAATCTATAAAACAAAATCTGCCTTGAACTCAAAGTGAGGTATTTTCACCAAGAACTGGAAACACTAGTTTTTCGCTTTAAATTCTTTTTCAGAACAAAAGCTAACTAGTTCACATTTTCATTTCTTTTCTATCCCGTCTTTTTGTGAATTCAGCAGACTTCTTCTCTTGTGCTCCCAATTCAGTGCTTACGAATTCCCTTGCCAATCTAACGGTCGTACTTACCATAAGCTCACCACTGTCACCATTGTTCCCAACAACAAGAGGAAAATAACATTTTATGTAGAGGCATGAATGTATGCATCACCTTGTGTTTATTCCATGTCGTCGTCCTCGTCTCTTCTTTGCATCAATTCATTGCCTTGTCATTGCATTCACATTTGCCGTTTCTTTCCTTTCATATTCCTTGACGTTACGTCGTCAGCTTTGTATGTAAAAATATATAGAAGACACTCCAGATACCCTTATACCATTACGTTCTCAAGCTTAGCAGTGTAAACTTTTCCATAATAAAAAGCTAGTTTGTCATACGACACACGAGTACAGTTATTATTGCATCAAACAACGACATCAAGCTCGATACAGGGAGACAAAAAAATACGGACGGATAGTTGTTTGAATTCGCTCACGGTTCCACGGAGGTCCCTCGTTCTTTTTTCCAGGTTGAATATGCTAGTAAAGTTGCATGTGTGTATACAAAACACATTCGAAGACAACACAAATAATACAAGGGATATAATGGGAGAGCACAATGGGCCAACCTCATCCATACAAATCATAAGAGGGAATTGGGTTGTTTGCTGTGTGGCATATGATATTAAAGCCGTATGGGTCCCTAGGCCATGTCAGCTTCGCAGAATAAGGGGAATGCTAGGGAGTAAGTATAGCACACTTTTAGAAAAGGAATAGGAAATGTTACACGTATTACTCTTTTGGAGTTAGGTAGTGTGCAGGAGAGAGGAAGTGTGAACCCTATGGCGAAAGACGTTGCTTGCCTTGTCTCTGAAATCATGTGCTCTCTCCCTTTTCACAAAGACCATCCGGCATCCCATGAATCCATGTTGTATCTCTAATATCATCATTTCGCTCTCTTCACTCCGTCAACTATATTGCATACCGTGCTTTGCACAGCTTTATAATATTTTCTTCTCAGTAGTATGCTTTTCCATAGTTTTTTATAGTATGTATACATATACAAAGCTGTTAGCGCGACAGAAGAGTCGTAACCTAATAATATGTAAATTTGGCTCATTACATGACACAACAACGAGAAATGGAAGAGCTTTTACGAACCATGGTTGGTGTAAGCGTGCGCTGGAAAACAGTGACGTGATGATGCCTCTACTTTACTGTTTATCCCGTTTTAGGGCTTGAATGAAAAGTAGGAGTGAATAGAGAAAAAGGAGAGATAGCGAAAGAAGAGGTGAGCCATGTGTTCTGTTGTATTGTATTGTGCAATGGATAATGTGCATGAAATAATAATCTATTCGAGTCAGGTTTTCCTTTCTGCTTTTTTATAACTTTGGTGTGTCCAACGCCACCGTGCTCGAGTAACAAGTACAATTTAGTTTTTTTCCTCTCATCGGCGCTACTTTGTTTAGAATTGTATGCATTACTGGCTACAGAGATTGCTTTATTCTAAAGCAAAATATTCATACTTGAGCCTTGAGCTGTTGGATTAGAAGGGTGCATAGTGGTAATAGTAGGGAGGGGGACAGAAACTTTTTAACCTTGGCCCTAGAGGGTTTGTTGGAATTTATGTTGTATTTGTTAACCAGCAATTATTTTAAACGAATGAAGTACTTTAATTATAAAATATCCTAGAAATGTAAATTGTTTAGAAATTTGAAAGTAATATTTGATCTACCCGGCACACTATAGGTACTCTTTCATAGGCTTAGTTGTTCACAATGAAATCCAAACATCGTTCGTTGCATACAAAGTATAGTAATCCCTATAAATTCATTATGCACAAAGCTTCCCTCACTCCGACGACACGTTTCTTTCCAAATCCCCTGATTCAATCCGATGACAATCTCAAAATGAATGCATAAAATGTATTATATCCCATCCTGTTTTTTTCTCTCGTTCTGTTTACGCAATCTATTTCATTATATTGGAATTATATGGGTTAAAGTTAAGCTGGACACATGGCATAATAAATGATAAGTACCAGAGTGATATAACTACTACTTGGAGAAGCTCTCCACAGGCTATGGATAATACAAGGGAGTGTAAGTGAATTGAGTGAGTAATAGGATCTGCAACAGAAATGGAAAGGGAGGAACGAAACGAGCTGCCACAACAAACAGTCTATCGTGGTTGGCAAACGCTGGATTATTATTACTGAACAAACGGACCATGAACTTAATTCTTCTTTCTACAACTGTGCCATGCCGCTCCTCTGCAGAATGCAAGGCAATCTTCCTAAATGGTAAGCCAAGCAAACGTAAAGAACAGCAAGTGGCACTACATACAGAACTACATGTATATAGTGAATCTATCGAATTTTATTTACGTTAGTGGTGAGCGGAGAAAGAAGGAAAAGGTTTTATCATATATCACTACCTTTTGCTATGTCAGCAGAACCAAACTAGTGAACACAATGAATCGGAAAGTTGTGAGTGGAGGTACATCCAGGCCTTAACTCCACATACAAAGACGGATTCTTAAAAGGGTACAATTCATACTGAATGCAGGTATTGGCTCATACGAGCCTAACTCGGTGCAGAAATACATACATAATATTATTTTACACTTTGATGATATTTAGTGGTCCAAGTGTTTGATGCGATTAGAGTCCGCACGGTCCGTTAAGCCCTCTTCAAACGTAACTCAACCAGCTCTACTCCTTCTTTTGTTTGCATCTACTTCCAACCCCTCTTGTGCAAATACCTTGCTAAAATAACAATGGCGAATGAGAAGAAAAAAGATGAGAAAACATATACTGTATAACTGCTAATAATATTTGGAACGGGGGCGGGCGGCAACGTGATAGTAGATAGAGTTTAATTTTAGATGCTAACTCACACAGAAATAAATGTGTACGAGGGATCTGATTACCTACTTAAAAGGATAAACGATAAACTCTTGTGTTAGCTGGGAGAAAACACATTTTTAGCTTCCGACTTCAGGTATACAATGGTTAAGCAAGAAAAGTGAAACCACAATCACAAAGCACACCTTTCAACAAAGTAGCACAACAAACGACTCATTTATTAGGAAGGTAGCGTACGTATTGGTTACATGTAGTTCACACTATCAACAATATCAACCACACATCAAGTATCTATGTGTATAATCTGGTTTCAACAGCTTCAACTTGCTGCTACCTTGCGTAAGTTAGGTTGACAAAGCTTAATTTAATACAGAGTTTTGAGCATTCACAGAAAATATTACAGGACTAGGAGGAAAGCTTAGGTCCCATATACAACGCAATATATACAGTACAATAACGTGTACAAATTGGATGCCTGTGTTGACTCGCAATCGGCTGGTGAAATTCAGCTCATCACCCATGAAAACTAACCGGACCAGATCTTTTATTACGGTTTCATATGCATTATAGGTATATAAAAAATGAGTCAGCTTTGAGCTAAAGAGGCTGCTTTCACTTCTCCGGAAAAGAGACGAAATGAAGCGCCAAACCGACTTGTTTTGTTTTCGAGTAAGGGGAAAAACTAAACTATCAAGAAGGAACAGTGAGCGAGATGTGAATGCCTTTCGTTGTTGTTGTGTTTGCAGAAGCATTGTAATTGTGGGCAATGTGTTCAAGAGATTCTTCTAATGAAAGGAAAGCACACGACGAGGACATCAGTGAGAACAACACAACAAACTAATTTCACTACGCGTTGTAGTGCTGTGTGATGTGTCGCTATGCTCAAGTAGAACTATATATTTGCCAAGAACAAGGCTGTCCACATGCTGATGATGTCAGTCTGCTACCACCACTGCACAGCCACTAGTCAACGACAAGTTTTCTCTTGTTATTTTCTCCTCATTGTGATTCACTAGCTACTTCCCACCACACAATTCCGCATATATGTTTATGCACGCTGTTTCGCTATCAAATACCTTATGTATCGTGCGATGTATCACACCATGTCGTACAGATGATATAAGGTAATAGAAATCGCGATTTTCTCCCTTTTTAAACTATTCTCTAGTTGCCACATTTACATCTTTCCTAAAGCAGATCACTCCAGCTGTGCAAGAAACGGGTGGGAAACGAATGTGATATGTATACTGTTTAGTTGCGGTTATCGATCTGCTTACTTGAATACATTATGCGAGTATTTCCGTATCAATGTACTTTTACGAAGAAGAGATATGACAGGGATTTCGTTACATGCTAATAAAAAATGCAAATGCGATGACAGTCACAAAATTAGTTTAGTTGGAATGTGAAAAAAGGAGTTTACAAAATAAATATATAAAAAAGTTCATTTTGTAAATTGTGAGCATTAGTGTCCATGTATTTTATCTTTTTTCATAGATATTCAGCATTGCCACTTACTACTCATCAAAACTCCTTCGTTTAGACAAAGTACTTTCAAGAATTTTACCAAGAAATAATTTTCATGTAGGCGTACTCACCCACTAGTAGTTTTGGTTGGACTAATGAAAATTGTGAATTACAAGTGGTCTGTTGTAAAGAGTAGGTTGTAAGTGGCAATAGCTGGAAATTCTATTTCAGACCACTTGATAGCCTATTTCAATAGTGAGTGACATGCCTGCCTGCCCCTAGCCTGTCCTGGTTTTCTTCAGTGGCTCGTCACACATATATGCACACACTTACAAGAGTGGCTGTTTTCATCATGCTCGTCATTGTCGCCATCATCATCAGCCATATTATATTTTGTGTACTGTTGAATTAGTGTCATGTTAAATAGGAGTAGAGGAAGTAGAGTCACAATCACGTAATAACATCAACGAGTGCGCCGAGTGAGTCGAAGGACAAATATATATGTGAGGTAGTTCACACTGATAGTTTTTACCTCTATACAAAATTACACAAGAGAGCTTGAATACACATTATTACGTTCCTCTCCCGTATATGCTACAGCTGTAGGCCTGTATCTAGCACGTAATATGTAATGCAAATGTATTCTTGAAGAGACCGAATGGAGAAAAGCCCTTAAGCTTTGAGTAAACTTAAAACTTCATTGTTGACCAAGGTACTTTGCTCACTCATATGGAATGATTCACCCTTTTCCCTTGTAATTTCCCCTTGTCTTGTCTCTCTCTCCTCTTTACTTACTGATGCATGCTTTCATGTGTATGTATATGAGCTGGAGAAGAGATAGCGAATGATATTAAACGAACAAAATGATGTTACGTATATAAATATACGGTATATAAGATTCCTAGATTCTCTCTTTGAAAGTGAACAGTGAAGGATCTTTCTTTTCATGAGTGGCCCTATTTCAACTCAAAATCCATCCTTTCTCTCTCGCTCTACACTGTCTCTTGGAGATCGTGCTCCTTGCAACCTTTTCTTATTTGAAATGAACTTTATATGAAACCACTGCTTATACACAAACGCAATGAGAAGCCTTGCCTTGATGCATTAGTTGAGACACGTTTGTATTTCCAGGATCCAGGGAGAAAAGAAACTCTCTAATATGTACCTAATCCAAGTATATTGGATTGGCTCTCGTTTACTTATTCCGCTTCCCCTTACCTCATCCTTTCCCTCAGGAGCTTAATACTCTGAGAGAAAATATTCCAAGGAAATTTATTTATATTTTCACATAAGCCCACCCATGTAAGCAAACGCAAACAGAGAGGAGGAAAAACACAAGATGCTCAAATCAAACCTTCCAACTGCGGATTTCGATGTAAATGGTCAAATAAATAAGTCGGAGGGATGCTTACACAGACCACCATCTTTTACGTGATTACACGTTGCTCCAAACGTGATTTGCTGTACATGATCATCCTGACGATCTGGCGTCTCGAGTTCTTGGAATAGATTGAACAAGGGAAAACGGTGAATGGGAAAAAGAACAATGTAAAAAAGTGGAAAAAGGATGGGCACATCGTAACAAACAAAAGAGTAAAGAGGGAATGGTAAATTCATGCCTGCTCAAACTTTCCTCTGACCATTCATGCGTGAAACGCGCTCCATGAAAATTTCTCCTTGTTTGTTTATATTTGTATGTATGGGAAATACATGAGATGCGGCTCGTCGAGGGAGTCTACAGTACGCCATGACATTCCATAAGCTCGGGAGATTTCTTCTGGGAAAGTGAAAGCCAACACTCGATCTCTTTTTCCATTTCTTTTTGTATCATATCATAATAAGCATAATATTGAATGATCTGCATTCGTGATCATTGAAAATTATTATTTTTCGTGGTTCTGCATATTCTCAGGGTATTTACTCAAGGCACATGCGCTCCTTGTTATCTTTCACGGTTGTTATTCAAATTGGAGGGCTATATATTGTAAGCGAAAAAACAAATTTAACTATTTTATGTATATATTCAAAACAAACAGAAAATACATACAATATGGTACTTCATTTTACACGATTCACTTATTGTTAGTTTTGCGGTTGAGGCTCTTTCCTGAAATATTTTCCCTAGTGCTACCCACAATCCGCAGACTTTTTCCTATAATCCATTTTATTAAAGAGAGAGACGGGAAATCCTTAATAATATCACATCATCATCCTAAAAAAGAAAAGTGAGCGAAGAGGAAGAACGGAGAGGAGAAAGAGAAGTAAAGAAGAAAGAGAAGATTTCAACAAAATTAAGCTTATCATAACCTGCGTGAACAGATTTTCTTCGGCTTATTTCGGAAAGAAGGACAGAAAGAGAAATGATGCACGACACACGACGTCAACAAGACAGCCATCTTCTCCACTTTTTCCACCCTATACATACACTATAGCATACGAGTTTTTAGTTTTCTCCTGGTGAAGAAACGACGGCACGACCGACGATGCGATGACATGTCTTGCAGCCCCACCACCACTAACAAATACACACAGATACATAAATACTTCACAAAACCCAAAACTTTCACTCAAAAGAATATCAGCGGAGGAAATGGTTCAGAGGAAAAGAGGTAGGCATTTGTGCCAGTTGTTCGAATGAGAGGGGAGCGAGCGGATGAGAAAAATAGAACGCGGTCTTGTCCGTATGCATATAATAATCAGCGCAATAAACGACATGACTAAAGAAACCACAAAATTGCTCAGGAATAACTTGTGTCTATATACTTTCAACCACTTGAATATCTATTAAATTTATTAGGTTACTGACGTGTGTAATGTATGTATAGAAGAGAAAAGTTTAAAATTCTCTTGAAAAACTGCAATATTGCATTACCTAAGCAGTCTACAACCTTGTCATTACTAGTAACATCCTGTAAAGCCGCGTTTTTTCACCAGTGCAATACCACCACACCGCTCACCACAAGATTCACAGATAAAGGCGAAAGTGTGGCAGGAGGTGGACTAAGGGAACTAAACCATTATTCTAATGCTTTTCATGCATGTATCCCCACGATTTACAATGGGAACGTGTAAGAAAAAGTTTGAAAAGGCCACCATTTCCATGCATAGTTCTGTACTTACATTCCCATACACATACGAGCATTTTACTCCACATGAAAAAAGAAGTTCGTTAAGTTGTTCAACAAAAGGACTTTCACCACTGCATCCAGCCAGTCAACGATGATGCTCTATTGTTGTATAATATGCACAAAGCTGGAGAGCGCCACCACTGGGAGATGTTCTATATACAAATGATCTGTATGAAATTCCTATATTATGCTGTTCGGATGGAGGAGCAAAAAGTAGTAAAAACTTTGTCATTCATCTTTGTACTTGTTCCTTCCTTTCACTCGTCTCCACAGGGAAGACGAAAGAAGAAGAGGCTCAAGAAACATTATTACATTATATATTACCTCACGTCACAGCCTAACAAGCTAACTCGTGGTCTCCTCTGGCCCAACGCTTTGCTTTCCCTTTTTTCCTTTCACCACCACCATCAACAACATCACACACAGAGACTGGTGAAAAAAGAAAGATATTATTATGCATGCGATGTATGTCAGTATATTTTCCAAGGGAGTCGAGTGAATTCTGTGAGAAAGAGAAAGTGAGAGAGGGAAGAAAAAATGGAAAATGTATAAGCACATCAGCAACACCACACACATACGTCACCATATCCCAAATAATACACAGATATAAGAATAATAATAAAAGGAGAAAGCAGCATGAAAAAAGTGGAAGCCAAACAGCATCCATCCACCAGCTTGTATTGTATTAGCATAGAAAAAGAAGGTTGGGGACACACAAGGGAAAGTTTCTTTTAACCCCAGCGTAGCCCTGCTGTTCCTTTCCGAGCAATTTTTTATGAAATGCATGAAGACACGACAGAAACCATAAATTTATCTTTGTGAATGTACTTATAACACAAAAAACTGAAAAACTACTCTGTTGTACTTGCAATCCTATACAAGGTATACATGTACATCATCAAACATTATACAATAAAGGGAATTTGGTAGGGCTGCGATAAGTATGTTATATATATTGGTGCGAAAATAGCAGTTAAAAACCAAAAAGGATCCTAGTGGATTCATATAGGGAAGCATTTTTTACAGATAAAAGTTGTCGTATTCCAACTGCCTCTACTACAGCTTGTCATCATTATCAACAGAGAACAACAAAAGAAACAACAAGCATCTCGAACTACAGACGAAATTGCAAAGCCCATCGTATCATTGTCAGCATCATGAGGGTGCCTTTTAGAAGGCAAAAAAATTAGGGAAAAGTGCCGCTTTTGCTGACTGTGTATTATTCACATTGATGTTTCATCGTACATCAGAAATTCGACTAATTCTTTTTTCATGGAACTTCTTTTGTTGCCCATGTTTTGCCATTTTCCTCCTTGTCCATAGAATTCTTGCTAGTATTGTAAATGATCCATCCGTTTCAAATTAATAATGAATAAAACAAAGCAAAAAAGGAATACAGATTTTCTTGTGAATTCATCACAACTACCATTGTATTAGGCTTTTGATGTCATTGTGAGCTTTAAACTGACATACTACTATTATAAGCGAATTGGGAAGGATATTTGTCAATTTGTAAATGTATGTTAAATTCTAAAATAAGTAAAAGGTGAAAAGAAACGAAATAAAGTATGTCGCTAGACGGCTAGACGAACATTGTTTTTTTACTAATTGGGATATTATTTGGCCTTAAATCAGTGCCAGGAATGATATTATCTATAAAATGGAAGGCCTACGAATAGATTAAAATTCATAAAGAACATTATAAAACATTTTAGCAACGTTTTCAATAATGCATACATATTTTTTGTGTAGTGCCACCGTAAAAGGTATAATCGCATGGTGATTTGAAACAGTCTTGAACTTTGTTCACACTTTAAAAAATTCCCATTTATAATAACCCTCCCTAGACTCACAACAACTATCTACATAAGTATTACGAAGACATGATGTATACAATTTAAAAAAAGAAAAATAACAGGCAGAATCACGCTGTGTTTCTTCTTTTTTCTCCTCAGCCATTTTCCCCATTACCATTTTTACTACTTTTGCATAAGCATGTTTTATTCCTGCTCATGGCATAGTTCACAGAGGAATTAATAATCCCGAGCTGTAGTGTGCCTCTTTATTTTTTTAGTTGGCTTGGCTCATGTGTCTACCAAGAAGAGTTTGTCGTAAAAAATCTTCCTTTTCGCTATCCATAATGTGTGTGTACAAAATCATACGCAAGTAGTATATATGTGTACAAGTTTTAACATTTTCATTTATTTAAGGTACATTTCTCCTTTTCTTCTTTGAAAGCTTTCACTTTCCTTACAAGAAGGGAAAAAGGGAGCGAAAAAAGGAATAAAAAGGAGCCGCACCATAAACACACTCAGAGGAGTAGCATAACAACAACAAAACATAACACACGTCATAATCTCCTCATATTGTGCTTTTTATACATATATCACTTTCAGCTATATATTCCACACGTACGATTCTCTCTCCTCTCTCTCTCTCTCTCTCTCTCTCTCTCTTCCTTTATATCTTTGTTGTTTGTCTCGCTGATAATATAATGGCCTGGAGGAAGCCATAACTCTGACGATTTGACTAAACTCTCGGGGACGAAGACAGCAAGGCCATACTAATATTGAGGCACTAAAGCAAACAAAATAAAAACGTGAAATGCAGAGCTAAAAACGTATAACAGTGCTATACATAAAAAATAGTATAAAAACACTACGTTTCCTTTTTTTACTGTCTTGAGACCATATAATATGTGTGTTCTTCACACAACTGGTAACTCATCATTATGAGGAAAAGGGTGTATGCAAGCAATATGGAGCGAACATTTTCTCTATGATACATATAACGGCACAATAGCTCCTCTTTTAAAACTCACTACTGCTCCATTGCATTTTTTCACTTCACCGTCGTCACAAGGGAGAGAGGGAAAAGGAGGTAGTTTCCTGGAGAAGAAAGAGGAAATTGGACAAGTAGCATCTATCCTTGGTCTCCGCTTGCTTGCTTGTATTAAAGAAAATTTACTTAGGTAGAAGGTCTTTGCTTGAGATTCTTACTTCATCTTCTTCAGGAAAAAACCTCTATTCTGTATTATTGTACGATTATGTATACACCACACACGGTGGAGCTTACATGTGTTTAACTTTTTTCTTGGAAAAAATACTACTCTGTTATTACGAAGTTATGGCTCATTCTTTCCCTATGCATGGAGATATCATCATATATGGAAGAGTAAGTAACAGATATGGTATAAAAATAACGTTCTTAGTGAACGAGTCTGCACACTTGTGTATGAGTACGTATTGGCAAGCCGGTTTTAGCTCCGTTTTCATCGACGTGTTGGTTAAACTTTTTTCTCTGGGAAAAAAATTCCATTACACAAGGCTCTAAAACATTATTACGACTCTAACCGACCCGAAATGTTGTGGCTGAGAGGGTATTTGAGGAAAACAAGATAAAAAAGGGTAAGTACATGGAGTATAGAATCATAGATTGAGTAGTTATACGAGTATAGTAGAGAAAAGGAGGTAAAAACCAAGAAAAAGAAAAGGAGAGAAACGCAGCTCGAGCAACGGAAATGGGGAAGGAACAGGAAATGGGAAATGGTGAAAGTTAAATATCAGCAGAATGAAAGAAAGGAAAGATGAGTGAAATAAGAAAAGAGTAACGAGGGGCGGATAGAAAGAAATGTGTGGTACTTCTTGAATGCTTATAGGCATGAAGGTGAGTCCACTCCACTTCCTTTGGCAAGTTTTGTGACTATATGTGTGTTGATGGTAGTCTTATAAGCATAGAGGATAAACGCAAAAAATTATCCCATTTGTCCTACTTTGTCGAATGTAATTTTTTAAGTTGTAAAATTGGATGAAATCCGGGCTAATATTGTTTCGAAGAGCAATGCATTTCGTGGCTTGACACTCTTCTTCCCCCAATGTGCTCTTTATCAATAATCTTGCTCTCTCTATATTTTTTATGCAGTCGGAGCTTGATAATTTTGTAATATTCTAACGACTATTCCTGTTGTACATCCTAGTATTCATAGGAATTCATATGTACAATGTTACATTCCACGAGTGAATTTGATTACTACATCAATATACTTCTAAACATTCTAAATCTTTACTACCTTTGCCATTTGACATTCCGTTGGGGGTATGCATGCCACAAATCACCAAATGCGATTATTGACCAAACATGCGAACAATGCTACTCGACCTGTTTATGCATGGGTAAATCTACATATTGTATTATGCATTGTTTACGTGTACGGTGAGCCGATAACATTTTTTACCTTAATGAGTTCCGCACAATATAAATGACCACACCTTCCGAATGATAACAAAAGCCAACTGAGCTCGAGAACATACACGGTACATAAAATGAACCTATAATGTGAAAGTGAATAATACAATCCCACACCTAAAAGGTACATCTACTTATGTTAGTTGGAACCAATACACTTTATCGTCACCATACAGTTCGTTTACACAAACAGAAAAACGAAGAGGGGATATTAATGTTGAAATGCAATCAGTATAATAATTCAATAGGGAAATCATCCCATCATTACTATTATCATCATCAGGGCACAACATGGAAAATTAATGAGCTCGTGATTCCATATCCTTTGGTGCGCTTATAGAATATAAGTTATACCCAATACATGCAATAAACTATAAAATTCTGTTTACAAAAGCTTGCGTGTAGAGACCACCACACATTTATCTGAGAAAAAACGAAGACCCCTCTATCACTACAAGTACAGGATAACCAAGATGTATGTGAGCAATTATACGCTCTCCGCACCAAATACCATAAGAATCCTGCTGCAAAAGACATGAAAAAGCGGAGAAGCAGGAGAGAAAAGCTTTTGTATATATGTGCCTACTACCATTTATTCCATTTGAAAAACGGGAGAAAGCCAGTGCGAGAAATGATTAATTTCCGCAATCATGGGGAGCCCCCAATGGTTGTCGGGTAATCGATTAATAAGCACTTCCGTCTGTCGCTTTCCTACGTAAACTTGAGCAAATGTAATATATGTGTATGGGAGAGAGATACATGGTGTTTCAAATGCAGCAACACACCAACGAAATGTTTACACTGCACTGTTGAAAGTCTCTATTATTGTGTCTTATACGTACAAAAACGATTCTATAAGACAAAACATGACTGCCTACCAAGCTTACAGAGGGAACATGCGGGTTACATTTATCCAACTTTTAGTTTACGCGTAGTACTTTTACTATGATGAGATGAAATAATAATATAGAGTTTCTATTCTGGCATGTGCCCATGTGGTCTTGTCTCGAGCGCCTGTCTTTGGAAAGCATTAATTATAATGAGGCATATGCTCATCTCCCTCTCATTCCTCTTTATTCCGATCCTCTTCGGATTATTAGTTGCCAACGTGGAAAGTACAAATGACGACCTGGCTTAAATGAAAGAGATCAATTCACCGTTGCAGTTGCAGCTATGCTACGAAGAAGTATACATTCTTTCTATAGGCATTTAACACTGTCGTATAACACAAATAAAATCTCTATGGGGTGAAACTAAAAACAGTCTCATGTGTTGCAATTTTTTTTAGAACATAATTGTTCCAGTAAGTGCGAAAAAAACTGTTGTAATCATACTGCGTATATACTTTACAAACTAATAATTAAACATCCTCCTTCCTTTTTATGATTGGAATTTCTTTGTCCTTTATTAGCGCATTTCAACTCCTCCCAAATCCTCTCTAGAGCGAATTTTTCTAAATGCCACTACAAATTCTTGTCATTGAAGTTCATCCCTTAAAATGTGTAATTGAACGTCACATGCAAACAGCTACAAGTGTTTCCTGACTTTACGAGCAAGGGGTGGAAATCCGTGAAAATGTAGTGAAAATGGAGGCTGTATTTGGCAGAAGTAATGCGAAGTAATTTCACTTGGTCTTCTCTAAAAGGTCTAAAAGGAGAGAGCAAACAAGCTCTTTCCTCCCATACTACTCTCCTGCACTAAATGTCTGGTACTTACTTTCTCCTACTCCTCTTGGGTAGAAGTAATTTGGGACTGATTCATTACTTACTCCATTGCTACTCCTGCATGAAAGTCGGAAAACAGCATGCCTTCCACATTCACACACACCAGTAGTACTGCTAGCATTATACGGCTTTTTGTTCGTAGTTACGTATGTAATTTACTCAGATTATGTCAGAGAGTGACCGTGAGGTCAGTGTGGAACACTCCATCTATTCTCGTCCCAGAAGCAGATATAAAGGATCCGACTGCACATTATGCAAGTTTTTTCTCTCTTGTGTACACATATACCTTATATACGGACAACTTCACTCCCACTTTTTCCTGGTTTTAGGAGCCGCTTGTAGTTTGCGATGATTACAGTGATGGTGCTCCACCTTGCCTTCTAATGAAATCACAGTTTTTTCCTTCTGATCTAATATTACCTTACTTTTCTATCTGCTTGTGTGGTAGGGTAGGAGTGCCAACAAAATGCTACTTTTCCAACTAAATCCGAACTAATAGTTCTCCACAGCTCGTGTAGTAGTTCATGTAGCATGGTTTTACTTCCCGTATCTCGAGATTGAGATCCTCCCGTAGTAGCTACTTCCAACTTCCCAGTTCCCACCAAGCACCCTCATGTATAAAAATGTGTTTTATTCTGCATATCTTTTATCTAAATTGTTTGACATATATTTTATAAAGGGATAGTGTAGAGAGCCCATATATATATATATATAAGAGCACGCGTACATGTCGTAACTATTTGCCATCATCACTTTGACTTCCTTCTGCTCTAGATGAAGTTATACGTAGTAGTAGGAACCCACCTATATATTTTGCCATTACATTAGCTTCCATAAGAGACTCGGAAAGCATGGTTGAGTGAGTGAGTGAACTCCACGCTTTTAATCACTCAATTAAGTAATTAAAAAGATTTTGCTGAGCCAGCATTAGCCTGGCTTTTACTTGCCTCCAGCGTAATTTCTTTAATGTAGATTGGCTGACTGTTGCTGAGCTTGCTATTATTGTAAAAGTATGCTCTCTTCCCACTTGGTTACTTATTACCTCCAACTTCCTCCTATAGATCATCAACAAGGAAATGATGTTAATGCTAATTCAGGAAACTTCTCTAGTCTCCCTGTCGCTTTTACTTGTGGCGTATTTTCACCTCTCATTCCTGAAAAGATTTTCAACCCCTTTTGTAGAACGACGTAGATCAAATACACAACTTTTAGACGTCTTCGTCATTCTAGTAGGAGCTAGCTTCAATCTAGGACGCAATTCAATTTCAAACTTTATTATCTTCTCTTTCCTTTTCTCTCGTGTATGAGTCACACAGAAAGATTCACTCATCACTCTTGTGCCTCTTCACCTTCGTACACTTCAAGTCACTCCAGTTATAAAACTGCGACTTATCCGCGAGGTAGAGCGATGGTTGATGGGAAATTAGGGAATTAGTGTGCATGAGCGCATGAAAATTAGCTTTCTGACTACATGAGAAAATAAAGACTTAAATATGTTTTGCGGACGAAGGGAAGATCCTGCGGACAGTTTGTCAGGCATTTGCTGCGGACTGAAATTTGTCTAAAAATGTCTAAAAATAGGAAAGTATATTTTGCGGATGGTAGGCGAGGTTTTTTTGCTGGGTTGTTGTAAATTGTTTTAAAATTCAACCGGTAAAAGTACTTTTATCCGCAGAATCTACCTTTTTGTCCGCAGGGAATTTCGATGCCGAAAATAAATTAATATTGTTTAGGTAAAACTTAGTCGTAGCGTGAAATAATGTTTCGCTACGAATTAAAGGTAAAACTAATTAAATTTGCCATTTCAAGCAGTCACGAATATAATATTGTAAATTGGTGCGTAAAACTAAATTTTTACTTGTGTATTTTCTGAAATTAAAGTTTTATTATCCGAACCCTACGGAATACGCAATTGGCTTCTGGCTTGTTCCATCTTGAAACTGGTCATCTTTAACCTCTAATCTTTATAGACCTATATTATCTATAGGGTTCTCAAAAATGCAATGTTCGAAAAGACATTAGCCATAAATAGCATGCATTTCAGCCTAATAAAGGCAAAATAGTACAAAGCGAGGAAAAGGAATGATCAATAATTTCCCTGTGTCGGAGTGAAGGAGTTTGAGCCACACACAAAAACGACATGATGATGGTATTGTTTGTCTAGCAACTTCCAAATTTGCTTTTCCGAAAGGAAAGCATATATTAAGGTTACTTTCACTCTATCATCATCATGTCTATAGCATTAGCATACATATAACAGTTTTGGTTCCCGTTTCCATTATTGTAGCCGTGTTCAACTCAGCATGAGCACAACACATAGGACACAGCAGTGTGCTTTCTTCATACCACTCGTGTTGTGTAATTTTTTGCCGTAATGTTATAATTGGTTCGTAGCGAGAAAAACTTTTGTGTGATTACAAGCTGACAAACTAAAAGTCTCTCTTTACCAAACTAATGTATACACAAAGAGAAAAGCTAATAGTGCCATGTGAGACTGTGACTATATATGTGCCAACTAGAAACACGAACGCCGAACGGTGGTATCCAGTTCCCAATTCAATAATCCTATCCGTCGACACGCAGACTTTCTACTTTTTTTCTGGCGTAAACGCCTTTTGATACTATTCTCACGAGTTGGGTTGAGTCTTCTAAACTATGGTATACTAATTCTGTCATTTTCTATGTACGATTCTAATACAAGCATGCACATTATGTGTATAAGGAGAATTTTCCTGATGGGCACTTAAACAACTGTGTACTACACAAGGAATTAGTCGGCTGTAGCACACAACACGCGCACATCCATTGTAGAATTCACTAAATTAACGAGAAGTACACATGTTTTTGCTGTTTTCCTCTTGAACTATTAACACAGAACAAGGATTTTTAAAAGATACAAGTGAAGTGGCCGAAGTAGAAGTACCAATAGCATTAGCAGATTTTTAGTTCACCACCACCGTTCCTAATATAATGTTTTGTACAGAGTAAACTGGCTATAGTGGGATACATGTTTATGTAATTGCATATGGAAAATAACAGCACCGAATTTTGTATGATGGTCCTTTCTCTGAGTAGTGCATACATTTCACCGGGTAGTTTTGCTGTTGTTGCTAATAAACCTGTCAAAGTAGTTTACTTTAGCTAATGAGACTTTGATTATTTTTTGCATTATCTCTCTCTCCCTTTCCCTGACTTTCTCCGAAAAGAGGTTTAATGTGCAGACATGGATGACTGAACGCATAGTAAAGCTCATGCGCTTATTCTCCCTGAAAACCATTGTAATAGCGAAGCTGATTTTATGCCGGCTTATTGGTCCACTAGTTTCTCGTTTCCTTTTGCACCGATAATAATGAAAGTTATCCATGTTTACTTCTTTACATACAGTACCAGTTTGCCTCCTCCTGATGATGATTGTTAGCTAGTTTGGCTCAAACAAGCAAGCCTCTACATTATGTATCTCCTGTATAGCATGTTAAATATGATGAAGCGTACCTAGTATATATGAGAAACCAGGTGGCATAACGAGGAGTCCCAAATGTACATGTGACCATTTAGAATAAGGTGATTCCTTTGATGGCCCATGGCCCTAGGTGCTTTGTCTTCAACCACCAGTCATGTTGAATGTTTGCTCTACAATTTTTTTTTATTACGGTGTATTTTATATGCCAATATATGTCTGGTAATATATGAATACTTTTTTCCTTTGACCACAATGTACGTACGCTATTTGCGTCCTGTGGTTTTATTAGGAACAGTAAGAAAGTCTCTTTCTGTACATATTGTGTAAATATGAGGGAAAGGCAGTTCCCGGGAGCTTGTAAAAGTAAAGTAAACAAGGAGGGGACACAAATAAGGTAGAGTATGTAAAAATAGCATGATAGACAGAGCATATATTACTGCATTATTAAAGACTTCAAGCCACATTGAACTTTCATATATGTTTGCGGTGTGACTTCAGGAATTTACTCTTGCATATTTTCTGTGTTGTACAGCAGCGCATTTTTCACTTTGATGTAAAACGAATTATTATTTGAATAAAAAGTTATCGTTCAGCAATATATTATATGATACCCATGACTTTCAGGGTTCTGTTCAATTAGAAAATGGTTTATGTGGTTTTCCAGTAAATCTATTCATCAGCTTGTAATTACTGCTACTTGATTGAATGATTTCCCACATAGTTTTGCTGAAAGGATTAGGAAGGTATGAAGATGTGATGGAGCATTGAGTTGTATTTATTAACAACGGGGGCGAGTATAAAGACTGACGCTTTTACTCATGAATGCAAGTGTAGGTAGTGCATGTGTGAATTACATCCTATTCAACAAGTGCATAACATACTTATTAATTATGCTTATTGGATTGGCATTCAACACATTTTTATTTTGCATGCACATCTTGCAAAAGCTACTCTAAAAAGGAATTTTCTCGTTAAACTTTTCGTTGTATTGTGGCAAACAAAACTTATGATTAATTGTAAGTTTCATACTGTGCTCAAAGAATGCTTGTCCACCTTCTTATTGTTGAAGACACCTTTGCGTAAGGCAATAAAGGTTTGGTTGCACGGAGTTTGGAGAATATAAAGTACTTAAAGAAATATGTTTGAACACGCTCTTTGTATGTTTGCGATAATAATCTAATATGAAAAGGGCTTTTATTACATCAACGGTTGCTTTCACCACTCCTGTAAAAACATCCAAAGTGACTGACTTGCCGACATGCATTGGTACGAGAACAACAGCAATCTTTTAAATTATTCACGTACCAATTAGCTTTGGAGCAACGATCTACAAGAACCACATGCACTCGTTTTCTTTGCAATGCACAAAAAGAAAGTGTTCCGTTTCTAGTCGACAAAAGCTGCTCCCAATAAATGTATCGATAATGATAGCTAAAAGGGTGGAGAGCAAAGAAAAGAGGACTTAAGTGAGGAAATACATAAACGAATCAAACAAATTCACTCCTTGAGTAGGCACTCAGTCGGATAACGAAACAACTACTAATCGAAGCATTTTTAGTGGTCTACAACTTTGGGTGTATGCACAAAGGCAGTTTTTTACTGGAGAAAGTGGTTAGATACATATATGTACCTATATATACTTATATAGTAGATTTATATTAGTAATGCATGAAAGCTTAAGAAGTATAAATTGGTAGCCAAAAATTGACAAATTCAATTACATTAATGTATATTTAACTACTTTTTGCACTCTTTCCTTTCCATTTGTCCAGCCATTACCTGACATGTTTCACAATGGATTTGCTTTTCCTTTGGTCATCCCTTTTCAGCAATCGGCTTAAGATAAACATCTTGAAAACACTACTGGAATGTTATGGAAAATACCCTTGTTGGACTGTTGTCAGATTGTCACAAACCTAAATACGCTTTCCATTTCAGTGGACCGACAATGGTAGTTCAAGCATGGACTGAAAAATATTGATCTACGGTTTTTAGAAAAGGACTTGCCTCTACGCGAACTCAATAAAATATTTAAGGAAAGGACAAACCAAGTTGTTTTCTTGTAATCAAAGAATCATTTGCAATGATGTGCGATTACTTGCAGATTACTCTGATTTATAGCTAAATTAATTTTTAAGTACAATCATAATATCTCATCCTCGAAGCAGTGAAATCTTGCTACCGGAAAATCCCCATCAAAGTATATTTAGCGGCAAGAGGTATCGAATTTCCAAAGTTGTCATAATCACTTTGATGCATCGCAGTAGGTGTATGCAGTCATGCCTGTTTGCAGGTGTACGTGTACAAGCATGAGATGCATAACAAAATCACTCCACTGCCCTCCATCTCCATCCAATTTATTTTCAGACAATATTGCTTCCCCCGAATGAAGCTACTCATGCTGAATGCATATGGTGTAAAATGTCTTCGTTCAAATACTCCTACGCATATACCTTTACATCATCCTGTCCACTTACACTCCAAATTTTGCTTTCATAGGGAAGGCATAGGGCACGCGGAGACTGACAGCCAGGGTCTAAGTTTTAGTTCCACTTTAAGTGGCAAGGATGACAGAATGTGGATTGGGTTTATGGCATGGATGGATGGGAGCTCTTTTAAGTAAGTAACTCGGAGCAGAATGGTCCTTGCCTTCTTCACGGTTTTGTTTTCTTACGCTTCGTCGAATACTGAATGAGTTTTGTGAGGAAAGAAAGAGAAGAAAGCCATTTCATGAAACATATGTGATGTGATACCACGTCTGCCTCTTCTTTTTCCACTAACTTTACCAGATTGGCTAATACTACACAGCGAGAAAGTATAAATATAGAGAAAAATGAGTCTATAGCCACCTCAGTTCAGTTCAACAGCTTTCACTGTCTCCTGTCCTGTTGATCTATGGAAAGACAAAAGGATGCAGGAGGGTTGAAATAATATTCCAACTTGGATATTATATTCCCATTCAGACATGGGTTTGTGGAAACTCCCAATCTATTTCTACCTCAGTGTATGGTCTACTGTCTACATCATTCACGTGCTAATTGGACACGAACCATAGAATACTTCATGAAATCATGTCAGCCAAAATGAAATTACGAATTTGTTCCTTCCTTTTGTCAAGAATTGTAGAATTTTAGCTGAATTAGCTGAGCAAGAACATGACGATTCATGGGCTGGAGTATGTTATCAAGTGTGTCAACTACTATAAAAAAGGCTCAAGGGTTTATTAAAATACAAGAAAAAGTTAAACATGTGACAAGAATGCAAGCATCTAGGTATATTTCAATGGCACAAGAATGATTAACCTACGTTGTGTCGTACCACGGACCCTGATAAAAACTGAAACCCTATTATAGCATTGGCTCTAGAAATCCAGCAGAATCACATATGTGATGACTATAACACACACCAGTAATATACCACTCTCTGTGATGGAAACACGGCGGTACCACTAATCATACTCCCATTGAGATCCTGAGAAACCTTAAGAAAAGCCAACCAAGAATGCACACGACCACAGGATGAAGTAGACACAACAGAAAAACCACGAGTTTATATTACACTTCTAAAGTGAAGAAAGCATGGGCTATCGACAGAAGTAGTTTTAAACAGAGACCACATACATATCCAGATAATAGGAAGTGCTTCTTGCTATTTTGTTTCCATTTTTCATGGAGAAAAAAAAACAGGATGGAATAAGTAAAGACAAGCAAAAGCCAAAGCAAGAATAAGTGGTTGGTTTCGGGTGGTCGTCGACAACTTTGTTTTAAGAATGCAAGTATCCGCATACATATTTGTATATCGTTCAAACATAGATATACTAACAAGATAGATTGTGAGATTGAGCTAAACGCTAAACCATACAAAAAATGTGTACAAGCAGTGGTGGCAGAGAGAATGACGACCTTCTTCTTTCGGTTCGCTGGGCTATTCTCTTTCTTTTCCCTGAGAAGAAATCCCCTTTCCTCACGCAAAAAAAACAGAAACGGCTGGAGCGACACAGAGATGTACACAAGGAGGAAAAGGGACACGCTAAACTACACAAGAAGTGAAAAGACACAACTTACTTACTTTTACTTGAAGAGCAAACGGGAGGCAAGGAGTAGTAGTCCTCTTTCTTGGTAGTTGTTGTCGTTGTCGTCGACTAGCTTTTCTTTTCAGAGGGTTCTTGGAATAAAGGGGAGAAAAGAGGGATAGATATGTAGTGGTATAAGTATCAGTAATAGAGGAGTAGTGGCAGAATGGTAATATTCTCAAGATTTTGGTTTGGTGCGGTTTAGTAGGGGTATAATATGTTCGTTATCTTCTGTTTATATATATGTGTGTGATGTCCTTAAAGATGATACAGTTTATATATGTGAGTGAAGGAGCTTTTTCCCCTCGATCCACATAACACACACCGCTCGACGAGTTCCTCTTGTCTCTTTTTCTTTCTCTCTTATTCTCCCCGTCTTATGGTATCGTGCCCTTCTTCCCCTGTCAAATCTATCTTTTCACTTTACTCCACCAGCTTTCCCACAACTTGCCAACAGTTAGCTCTTTCTTGTGTTATTCTCTTTCTTCGTCGACTACTACTTTTGCCCATATTGTTACGATGAGATGGAGAGAGAAGACAAAAGGAAAATACCGAGACCTCTTTACCTCTTATAATGCATGTATTATTATATCAGTCCTACTAGTTCTAGCACATGCTTGTGCTTGTTCAAGCTTTAGCGTTTTTTCTAGCACTATTTATATGCCACTTTTCTTTTACTTAGCAGTACAAAACTGGGGCTGTTACTATCATCATATCATCACACCACCACGAAGACGACGGTTTCTGTTGATACTTTTTTCTTTGCTCCTTATACATAAGTTGCCCCTTGTATATTGTGTTGTTGTTATTCTTGTGCAGAATTAAACGAAGGAATGGGCTCAGGAATTGAAAGACCTTCTTTCAAGATAATATAGAGTATATTTGTATTACTTAACGGCTTCCGTATCTATATGCACGTATGTTTCCGCGATTCCGTGTATCTCCTTTAACCGTATTATTTTCTTGCCTTCACACAGTTCACTCTGTGGTGAGTAGTCATCTCGTATATTAATGTTATTATGTGTGCAAGCTCTCTTTGAGTAGTAGCTGACACTAGTTTGCTTGACATTAGTTAGAGAAAATCGTTCGAGCTGAATTCCCATTGCTTTCCGTCTTTTTTATTATAAGCTAGAGTGTTCTGAGAGCATCGCATAATAATCATAAGTTCTATCACTACTGCCACAATGATTCATTTCAAGTTCCTATTGAAGCCATACAGACAAAGCTTTTGAGCTTTATAACCCTCGTAACTCTGCACAAACTTTTTTCACTTTTTGCAAATATCTTTATTGTTTCCTTTTAAACACTTGATTCACACGATAAAAAATGACATCTCCAGCATCCCTCACAACTCATACTTACGAAGACAAGGTGGGGGTTAAAGAGTTTATAATATAAAATGAATTGAGGATAATTTTTAATTTCAGTGCTACATATTTCTCACCATGCTCTTGTTAGGTTTTCTTAGGTCCAGCAAGTTTTTCCCTTTTAGAATTCTATCAAACGCAATCGTGTTCAGATCTTAAGAACTACCCGGATAAGACTCCACCAAAATGAACAAAGGAAACCATATAGAACACATGTGGGGAAAGAAAGTCACGGATTTTGATATTTTTTTGACTCTCTGCTTCGCAATAAATGCGTTAGAATATAGAAATGATCAGCAGAAAAAACACCAGAATTACCTACCCATGCGTTTTCAATTATTCTGAAGAAGAAAATCCAACTGGTCGAACACGTATAATGAAACATTCAACATTACACTCCATGCATTCGAGAAACAAGAGGTAGCCAGATACCAGAGCGAAGGATAGAGAAAGACTAACTGGTTCGTGTAGCCTGACAAGGTTACAATATCAAAAATGCCGTGAACACTCACTATCTCCGTTCTCCCTTCCTCTCCACACCAAGGCTTCGCTCAATGCTTTTCCTTTCCTTCTCCAGCTTGTAATGCACGCCCTTGCTTTCACCCTTTGTAATCGTTGTGCTATGCTCGACTTTTCAACTCGACAAACTTATGCCGATTATCAGTATGCATGAACTAATTTAAAAATAATAAATCATTAAGATAACAGTTCATTAATTTTTAAACTTTATCCAATTGCACGAATTTATTTTCCTCAATCAAATTTTGACAGAAATAACATCAAATCCATATATATGCTAAAATTTGAAAAAATGTTCTTCAATCATAAAAAAAGATTATTGCATGTACGAGACCAATGCGAGCATTAGAAAACGTAATAATTAAATGGTGACATAATTAAAATTCCGTAAAACATTCGTCTTTAAATTAATTTCTTGTTCTACTTGTGCTATCCTTTTGAAATTTTCCTGTCTGTATATTGGAAAATTAAGTGTTACCTTTTATAAAATACGACACTTTACTCTCAACAAAATTAAATTTGTAAAATATTTAAGTAGTGAGGAGAAAATGGCTACGATC